>LIEC01010228.1:0-77694 GCA_001925005.1 Drosera capensis | reverse complement strand
GATAAACTCCTGCTGTAACTCCTCCCATGTTATTAACCTGTAAAAGTCATAAAAATTGTTAGAACGTTACAAAAGCACGTTGTTTACCTGTAAAAGTTCTGAGAATCAATATGACATGTCAGAGCATGTCATTAACCTGTAAAAGCCTTTAATATAGGCCAGCGATACTGAAATAGGAATTAACCTACTTGACTTGTATTATTAGTATCCTGTACGTATTTTAACGTTCCTGATTGACATATGATTGCTCGGTGTTGCTTGCATTGCATTCTGTTTGCGCATGGGAAATGCATGATATAATAAGCATGCCAAACCCCTGAGATGGATGTGTATCCTGTGTTACTGGGCTTTCAAGCCCACGGTTACATATTCGTTTCATGCAATAAAGGATCGTGGAGGGGACCGTTACATAGTGATGATGATTAGTTTCGGCTTTCTGTAACATTTCGCTTATATTTTCGGAGTACGATTTTTATGTAATTCAAGACGATGTAAGTTGGATATTTATTTCTAGATCCTATGTTTCTGATACTTAAACCCCTTGTATTCCTGTCGCCTTGCTTCGAAGGAAACTTTAGAGCGACGGTAACGCCACGTGTTTAGCAGGTATTGGACAGAAAATCCCGAGGCGTTACATCTTTAGAGGAGAAAAGGCAGGTAAAACCAAAGCATATGGAACCCTTGGTACAAGTACCTTAGTTTTTACAGATGTAGCTTATGTTAAAGACTTATAACGTAATTTGTGTTCCATTAGTGAGGTGTGTGATAAAAACAATGATATCTCGTTTACTCATGATTCATGTCAAGTAAGAGACAAAGTCACACAAAAAGTCAAACTATTAGGAACCAGAAAGGGAAACATTTATGCAGTAAACTTTGGCTCATCACAGTCAGATCAAATAACATGTTTTTATACAAAAGGAGATGAAGACACAAATTGACTATGACATAAAAGATTACCTCACTTAAATTTCAAAACAATAGCCAGACTATCCTCAGAGAATCTAATAAGAGGTCTTCCTCAAACAAAATTTAGAAGAGATAAATTATGCAGACCATGTCAAGAAGGTAAGCAGACCAGAGTAAGCTTTAAACCTATAAATTCATCAGAATCTTGTAGAATTCTGGAGTTATTGTATATGAATCTTTTTTGTCCAGTTGTGATAGAAAGCTTAAATAGAAAGAAGTATATTCTGGAAATAGTAGATGATAATTTTCATGATATACATGGGTAATATTCTTGCACGAAAAGAGTGAAACTTGCAATATACTAACTAGATTCCTAAGGCAAGTTCAAAATGAAAAAGACGTTGAAGTAATTACAATCAGAAGTGATCATGGCACTGAATTTGATCAAACAGGAGTAGATGCCTACTGTAATGATCATGGGATAAAACATAATTTCTCAGCACCTAGAACACCTTAACAAACTGATGTAGCAGAAAGAAAAAACAGGACACTTATAGAAGCAACTAGGACAAGCTTGCTGATGCAAAATGACAAAAAACCTTCTAGGAAGAAGTAGTAAACACTGCATGCTATATTCAAAATAGTTGCATTATACACAAATTGCATAAAAAGACCCCCTACAAATTATGGAAAGGAAAGACACCAAGTATCAAATACTTTCATGTCTTTGGATGCAAATGCTATATACATAACAATGATAAAAACTATCTAGGGAAATTTGATCCCTAGATAGACCAAAGAACCTTCTTAGAATACTCCATAGCTAGTAAAACCTTTAGGGTATACAATGTCAAAACACAGACAGTTGAGGAGTCAGTTCATGTGTCCTTTGATAAATATGAAATATCCATGCGTATGCTAATGTCTTTGATGAGAAATGTGCATGCATAGATGATGAACATGATACAAACGAAGGTCTTGAAACTATAGAAAAGGAAGAATCGTCTGCACATAATAAAGAAAACCATAATGCAGAAGAGCCAGAACAGTCTACCATGCAACAACAACTGGAACACACAACTGATATGATAGGATTGTGCAATCCCTCCGCTTGTATAGAAAGTGATTAATAAAACTTAGGAGTATTAGCCATGATGTTGTTACTGTGCTTAGGCTGAAAATTAGATAGGTAGCTGCAATTTATGTCAGATGCTGGAGAGTAGAGCAGATGAAGAGCACTATGTGGGTCACCAGATACAGACTACTACAGAGGATTTCGGCTAAGCAACTAAGACATGCATGTGCAAAAAAAAACCTGCAAATGCTTTAGGATCTAGGATTGAACTTGCAGACCAGGACCAACACAATAGTGCATGAAGTACATTAGATCTGGGTACAGACGAGATTGTAGTAGGGACTAAGTGGAGACGAAGTCTCATAGTACCGAGTGCAGACTAAGGCACAACAAACTAGACTGCAGCAGTGATGGTTATTGGGGTATGGGTCAGAGGTCCGAGGTTCAGAGTATGATAGTAAGAGGATCTAAGGTAGGTGAGTTATCAACATCAGTTGAGGCTCACATGTGACAAGCTCAGTGAGTAAGGCTATTGAACGAGTGATTGAAAGAGCAAGCTTGCAAAACAATCAGAGATTCAAAGATTACTTAAGTGAGCTGAATCAAGAAGAAAACAGGAAGAGAGTTTTTAGTCTGTACTGAAGAACAGAAGCTACAGCAGAGTCCAGTGAAGGATCTGTGCAAGGATCTAGGTTTTTCATCTTTTTGACAAGTTAGTTAGTTTATAAAAAGGGGTTATCTTGTAAGTCACAAACAAGAAGATAGTATACTCACCCCTTGGATTGACTAAACTGGTCACCAAGGGAGACTGGACGAAGCTCTTGATTATCAGTTGATAACGAGTGTCTGAACCAGTATAAATCATATGTTCCTTATTTGTTTTCATTGCTTGATATATTTAGAACTGTTAGAAATTAATCACTACATCAATGCAGAGATAAACTCATACAGTTTGAGTCTCTGCTGCAGACTAACTCAGTAATTTACATAGAATAGTAGTGTTCAAAGTTTTTAAATCAGCTGCAATCCAAAGCAATATTTTGGATCAACCTATTCACCCCCCTCTAGGTTGAATCTTTGGACCTAACAATTGGTATCAGAGCTTATCTTTCTTGACCTAACAGTTTTGGAAAGAAAAGGTTATATTTTTAGAATTAAATCTGCAAAGAAGTTACTGACAGTTTGTTTTGCAAAATGAAAATGGCTCCACCAAAGCTACCTAAATGTCCCAATAGCGGAGAGCCACCTGCATGTTCGTTGAACAAGTTTAATCATTGGAAGCTGAGGATGCTTGCACATCTTGATTCAATAGATGAGAGAGTACATGACATCATCATTGATGGACCATGTATTCCAAAGATGCCAGATCGAGTAGATGTAACCAATGAAGTGAATAAGCCAAAAGCTCTATGGACAAGAGAAGACTAGGATCTGGTATTGGTAGATAGAAGAGCAAGGAACCAAATATTCAAAGCTCTTGATGAAGATATGTTTGAGATAGTGGTTCATATAACCAATGCAAATGAGGCATGGGACGGTCTACTTCTCATAAATGAAGGGACAAATGAAATAAGAGAGAATAAGAAAGATGTTTTGATGTAGAAGTATGACTAGGTCTCAATAAGATCAGATGAGAACCTGACCAACTTTTATGAAAGGTTCAATGTTCTCATTAACAATCTCAAACCTTTAGGAAAGACTTTCGATAATAAGGAAGTCAACCTAAAGTTTATTAGATCGCTTGGAGAAATCTGGGCTATGAAAACAACAGCAATAAGAGAGTCTAGAGATCTTGCCAAGATGTCTCTAGAACAACTATATGTAGCAATCTAGAAGTTGAACAGAAGAGACAAGTAGATAAGGCCAGGAAGAAAATCCTACAGAAGTCTTGCAGAAGGGTAATGCCTCTACTACACAAGGTGTGCAGAAGAGCAAACTCTCTAATGCATAAGTAGTGCATAAGTAGATACATGGAACGGAAAGACCCTGTACTTGCAGAAAATGCTTAATGGGTCAATCTTCTCATGATAAAGCATGGTTAGGTTATAATAATAAAGAAAATGAAAAAGTCATCACCAGTAACAAAAAGGCATAGCAGATCTCTGCAGAAGTCTTGCAGAAGGGTAATGCCTCTACTGCACAAGGTGTGCAGAAGAGCAAAATCTCTAATGCATAAGTAGTGCAGAAGAGTCTGGTCTCTACTGCTCGAACCCAAAAGGTTATAATTCCGAGCAGACCATCAGGACAAACTTATATAGAGTACCAAAAAGTACAAAAAGTCAGGAATCATAAGAAAAAGGTTAATGAAAGGCCTTATGGACCTCAGTATGCACCAAACTACTCAATTTGGAACAACATCTCCAAGACAACATGAAGAAGGCCACACTTGAGGCAACCTGCTCATGCCCAATGCAGCAAAAAAGATGGAAAAAACTTGAGTAGACCACCCAGAACTATAAGACCAAAGATCTACTGTTACACCTGTGGTAAGCTTTTGGTCACAAGTCCTTTGAATGTTGGAATTCTCACAAGAAAATAATTCTCATCAAAGTTCTTGAAAAGAGACTTGTCATCGTAACATGGACTATAGCACCAGAATCAAGCCACCATCCAGCATTCTCAGAAGTTATGTTTACCTCAGAGATCATGGAGACCCCAAGATTGAGCTCAGAAACCATAGCCACCAATTTTCTCGTTCCACTCTTGCAATCTTTTGCACTCATGGGCATAGTTCCCTACAATACCAAAAACATGACACTTTCCATTTCTCTTGTTCTTGTTAGTTTTGTTAGATCCAGCTTTGTATGTATTCTTCTTGAATTGTTTGTTATTCTTCTTCAAGAGAGGTCTTTGACTTCTTCCCTTCAGCCTCCACATAGTGCGTCGTCAACTCATTTTGGAGCAAATGAAACTTGTCACGTTTATGTGACTCTTCCTCAATTTGAAGATATTTTTGTAATTGATCTAAAGAATAGTCCTCAGATCGATTGATGCACTAGTGTCTTGACATAGTCTTTTCAACAAACACTTCTCCGACTTGACAGAGCTCCGGAACCAAATGAAACTTGTTGACAACAAATTGTAACTCATGTACTTGTTGAAGAATTAGCTTGTTATCTATCGTCTTATAATCAAAGCATGTAGTGACAAGATAACGATTGGTGCCTTCCTCCATTGTTTTGTACTCAAATTCCAAACTGCTCCATATTTCTCTAGCAGTCTTCCTAGTGGAATAAAGATCATAGAGCCTACCTAAGAGAGTGTTGAGAATATGTCCTCGACACATTGCTTTATCCTCGACACACTTTTGATGCTCTTGTTGCCGCTTCTCGATCGATGAAACATCTATGATGTCTCCATCCTTAGGAATTGGATCATTGGGAATTGTTGCCAAATTTGGATTGAGCATGTAAGTGATCTTGACAGCTGTGATAAGAAACATCATCTTTGATTTCCAATGACTAAAGTTGTTATCATCAAACTTGTCAAGTTTGACAAAGTCTTGATTCATGAGTTTGAGGAATACATTGATTCAGAACTTTAATATTATTAGCGAAAATAGGTATGAGAGATTAAATGAACAACTTGACAGCAGGTAATCCCTGTCCATAAAGTTCGAAATCACTCCTACTAAGTATGTAGTTCGCTAATGGGTTACATGTGATCCAATTTTTAAGATATTGTCACTCACAAGGGTTAGACCTTAGTAGCAAACCTAAGACCTAAAAAGATGGTACTCTAAGAGATAGAAAGAAAGTAGGAGTGAAGATTATGAGTGTTCTTGTGGATGGATGTGTGTGCGTCAAACCCTCATATTTGGCCTTTATTTTTAGTGCTCAAGGGACCTTAGGAATTCCTTATAATCTCCCATATCATAAAGACAAATGTCATGATTAGGGCATGTGAAAGACCATTGGTCACCTCACCATAAAGCCAAATATCATGACTAGGGTACATGAAACACCAAGAGAACTTGTAACACCATCATCATAAACACATTAAGCATTTCAAAATGGCTATTTAACTATTGAAATATCACACTTCAACTTCTCTAACTCTTAACCATAATTTCTAATAGCACATGCTACTCATCATGATTGTAATGTTTCTCATAAGATATGAATCGAACTCGAATACAATCACAAGGTCAAACTAGTAAAAACTCATATCCTCGGTTCATACGATTTCAAACTTGCAAAAATATCTAATACCCCTCACGGATTTAATTATGTTACTACAACTGATTAGTTAAAACCAATCGATAAATGAATAATTCCTAATGAAATACCTTAACCCACTCATTGCTATCGTTTGTGAAAACAATATGAACTTTGAATTTTGGGGAAGAATTATTAGGAGAGATTGTGTTGGTTTCAGATATAAAAGGGGGAGACGATAGAAAAAAGGGGAGAGATTGGTTAGGGTTAGGTTTGATATGAGGAGAGGGATAAATTGATAAAAAAAAATATATTAAACAATTACTTTGTTCCAAAAAAGCATGTGAGTGGCAAGTTATATAAGAAAACCGTCAAATTGGATGGAAAACTTTACAGTGACAGTTAGGTCTCATAGATTAGAGGGTATCTGTCTATTTTTAAAGTTAATGACCCTAAGAAAAATTAGGATTTTTGCGACCGTTTTTATATTTCAGTAAATTTAGTTCTAGTTATATTATTATTGATCTATCTTCTAGATTTTTTATTTTTTGAAATGTGTGTAAGATCTATATTTGTGGTGGCCCAAGCTCACGGAACGTGTGAGGATAGAGTGGGAGGCGACGACAAAGGACATTTTGTACAAGCCTCGTCAAACCGTTCAGAAGGGGGACGTCCTACCCTGGGTCGATGGGACGTTGTTTATGGCGTTGAACACTAAGTAGAGCTCAAAGGTTTTTAAGGATCGATCCAAGTAGGCCAAGGAGAATAGAAATAAAGGAGAGACAAAGCATACACAAGGAAGTTTATCTACGATCCATGTGACCAAGAAGCTTGTACGCTTTTTTCTTTTCTTTTCTTTTCTTTTTGAAATTTGATTTTTTTCCCGTAAAGTTTTGTCTATTTTTTATTGTCTAATTTATTTGATAAAATAAAATCCCTAACCTAGGCTGAGTCGCTAAAGAGGATGCCTGATGAGGTAGAGGTGTTTGAGCACACATACAAGAAGAAAGTCATTGTATCGATATCGGGTGAGGAGATTGAGCTCTCTGATGACAAGACTAAGGAAATATCGATAAGTGAATCTTTTTTATTTTATTTAAGTTTTTTTATATAGTTTTTTTCATGACAAAAAGAAATTGTGGTTTTTTTATTAATTTTTTTCCTTTTGGTGATATGTGGGGTATAGAGCTCGCCAGGTTATGGTGGTAGATGATTTTTTTGCCACGTAGGAGCCGGGGACTCAGCTCATCCCGGAGCAGGAGCGCACCTTCACTAGCCAGTCGTATCTCGACATAACCGGATGCAAAAGGGTACGCCTATGGTCTCGAATGGACCTCCTTGTTGTATTAACTCGAGGAGGTGCGATCCTCAGCCAGTAAAGTACCAGCATCCACCGACCACTCTGAGATGCTTTCACTGAAGGAGCAGATAGCAGCTATAAAGACATAGAAAAAGAGGATGGCTCAGATGATGTCCCCGTGCGAAAGAGAAGCTTTTGATCGCCATCAAAACGATTCTCATGATCCACCGCCATCGCCACCTCCATGTCCTCTAGATCAGATCCATGGATTTTAAGCTTTATAGAAGTGTATCATTTGTACTTTTATGTAATTTTTGTGATCATTTCTGGTTTGATAAGATTTTTGTATTATAACGAGTAATGATAGTGTTATTTGGGCTTTTTTCCATGTTAGTTTTGTTTAATTTGATCTGTTGGCGTTGGTGTTGGATTGTGGATGTGGGAGGATGGATGGATGGTTTTGGAGTGGTTTGGATGCATTTTGGGTGAAATTTCGTATCGTATTGGGATATAGAGTAAACTAGATTCTAGGATTCTAGAATAGGCAATTTTGTGACCAAATTCGCTAAATTCAATGGAAAAATCATTCCAGAAATAAAGTTTAGTGACTAATTTAGTCGTTAATCAATTTTGTGACCGTTCCCATTTCAGTCATAGATTTAGTGACGGATATATATCAAAAGAAACACTACTTTATGTTATGTTTTGTTTCATTTTTATGGTCTATTTCATCTAGTTAGTTTGGTTTTACTTTTAAATCATGGTACTATCGAAACTTCTATTTTTATTACAAAATATTGATAGAAGAGTTGTTTTAACGATCGTGATAATTTGAAGATGCTTTGAAGCTCTAGAATGTGATCGAAGCGATTATGGGTATAAAGTTGATGATTATAGGTATATTGTGACCAAACACGACGAGTGAGGTGAAGTCTGCATTCAAACAGGGTCGTGTTCTAGTTTGGTTTACTTTCGAAGCATGGCCTGGCTTGGGCCGTGTAAGGGTGACACGACCTTGTCAGCCTTAACATGAAATTTTGAAGCACGGATCAATTATGGCCGTGTTAGCCAGACATGGCCATGTCAATCAGACACGGCCATGTCAAACTCTCTGTACTTTATATCTTAATTATTTAGAATTAGAGATTTTTGGGGGATTGTTTGTTATCCTTCTTCCCTATAAATACTATGTCTTACACGTCAGAAAATTAACAATAGAGACAAAGAGGATACGGCAAGAGAAACGATGCACGTTCAAACCCTAGAAGTTAATCTAAGATGAAGACGATCAATCTGCATCCATCCGTAACATCAGGATTGGGTCACGATCGTTGGGATTTTCATCAAAACTCTATTCTCATTTGGATTTGGATTTATTCTAAATGTTAATAGGCTTTTTATCTAGTTTTGTAATGATCTTGGAATATCTCTTCTTATTGTTTTTTTTTCTATCATGATTGTAGCGTAGATCTCTTTTGTGACAATGTATTGAAGATTATTCTCTGTGATTTCTAAGATTGAGCATGTTCTTTATATTTTCTTATGATCTAGATTGATTTGGTCATGAACAAATTGATCTTATTTATAACATTGATATGATATGAAATAGTTTAGGTCATTCTATATATTGAAATATCAATCATTACAATTATCATTTTTTTAATAATATATGATAGCAAACTATAGGTTATATTATTCTATTCTATATAACCTAATGTATTCATGTCATAATTCATAACAATGAATTATTCTCTTCTATTCAATGTTATGGTATATTGAGTTATGATATAATGCAACATTAATTAATCTAGGTATATTCTCATCTTGCCTAGATTGATTATGTTAGTTGATAGTTTGTTTTCATTTGGCGATCAAATTATAGACATAAGATTAGTTAGGTTTCACCTAACTACAATATACGTCAAAAAGAATCTAGGAAGAGAAAATTAACATTGATGAAGAAATCCCATGAATGAATGAAAATACATTATCATACACATTATTCCCAATTAAATCAAATCAATTCAATCTTTTTATACTCTCTTTGTCATTTTAGTTATCGTTATTTCATATTAAATTACAAACCTCTTACTTCTATCACATTAAGTTACATCTTCAATGATTGACACAAAATCAGTTACATATATTCGTTCCTTGTGGGATCGACTTGATTTGCCACTACTACAAATTTTTAGTAATTCTGTTACGAGTGGTGTGATCAGGATTTAACTTTAGACGCCTTACGACGGGCAAGTCATGTTTTGGCATCTGGGATATTATCTATATTTAAATCTATTTTTTTTTATGTTTTTATGATTTTCTTTTTTCTATTTTCTGTTCGGTATGTATTATTTATGGTTTAGACAATACTAGACTCAAAATTATGGTATGTATTATATTTCTTTTCTTTTATTGAGTTAGTTTGTATTATTTATGTATTCATTCTGTTTACGTTGTCATGAGTAGTATTTGTTTTGTTGATGTCGTTTCTAAACAAATAAAAATTAAAAATTAAAAAAAAAAAAAAGATTTTTGTTTTTAGGTATAGATTATGCACAAAATTTTTTAAGAGTTATGAAAAATATTGTTAACTCAAAACAAAAATTTGATAAGTGTCATTCTAGAATAAAGTTGGCTCACTTGAAATCCTTCTCGTTTACATAGCTAAATTTTCATACAAAAAATCGTTAAGTTTGAACTTTTAGGTAAGGCATGCATGGAGGGATAACTAAACACGAGATGTGAGGATAATGAATAGGGCTAAGTTCTTATAATGCTCCAAGCTCAAGTTATTAGCTACTTGGATGGTGGTAAGGTAGAGACATGTACATCGTAGATCATTTTATTCCACTTTTTTGTGTGACCATAACTTTTTAGATCTCCTTTACCCAACGGTATTTCCACTATTTTTGTTCATTTTATCTCATATTTTATGTGATGAATTATTTGATTGGGCATGCTTATACTCATTATTTAAGTTATTTTATATTTCTCATGTCATAAACTCCACAAAAGAATCCATTTGAACCTTATCATATGATACCCATTTCAAATGAATTAACTTTACATGCTTTGCGACGGGTACGTTAGCGATCGAAATAAGAACAGTCTCTAAATTGCGACCATTTCGATCGGTAGTTTATTTAGCGATAAGCCTTTTCGCAATGGTTTCTTACAACCGTCGTAAATAACATTTAGCGATCAAAATTCCTATTTAACGATTCATTTTTTCGATCATAAAATACTGTTTATTTTCTAGTGGGAGAGTTTAAGTGCAAATCCGAGAAAGTTCGAGGAGGTTTAATGCATTTTTCCCCTTATTGTCATCTATCCATCTTAATCATCAATCAAGCAAATCCAAAATCGAGAAATCAATCTAGGGTTCCCACCAGAATCCAAATTCACTCTTATCTGTGCCAATCAAACAAGAATATAGCTGATGAGGGTTTCCAAATTTCTAAGTCGATTTCAATTCTCATTTTTGGTTCTCAACTGAAAGATTTTGGTGAATAAATTAGTTTTCCTCTTATGGGCAAAAGTTACTGTAGACTTTGAAGGGATGCTGTTTCTTCATTCTTTGATTTGGTGTTTTTGTGTTGATTATGTCATCTGGTTTGCAAATATTTTGTTGTGATTTCATCTTTTTGTTGAGTTTCTTGAATTTGTTGCATAATTTGGTGATATATTCATCACATTGTGGTTTTGGAGTAGTTTATGAGTTTCATTTAAGGGTAATTTCAATTTTTCAGCGCATTCCTTAACAAGGTTAAAGCGGAGAGTTAACAATAAAAAAAAGTTTAGGGAATTATGTGTTTATTTTTGAAATTCAGAAAGTTATATACAAAATTATAAAAAGTACCAATAAAAGTATATTCCTTTGTCTCATATTATAAACAATATTGTCTATTTGTATCGTTTTAAAATATAATATAATATAGTAACCTTTTCATATTAAAAAATAGTAAAAAAAAGATCATGTATTACAATTTACTCATTATCTTCTATACATATAATTTTGTATATAATCTCACTATCACTAAAAAAATATTTTTCTTCATCAATTTATAAAAATTTAATATACATATAAATTTATGTACTGGGTCAACCGATTGTCTATATCATGGGACGGATGAAGTACTATTATGTTCATCCCATATTAATTGTTACGTGTTGATCTAGGTCAACCGATCATCTATAACATGGGACGAATATAGTATTATTAGCTCCATGTTATATTAATTGTTACGTGTTGATCTGACACGTGAATATTTATGTGAGTATTCAATTTATATGGATTTTAATGAAAAATAAATATTTTTTTGTGATAATAGAGTTTATTGTAGCAGAGAGATATTAGTGGGAATATTATAACAAATGAAATTGATTTATTATTTTTTATATTAAAAATTTATTTTTTTAAAAAATAATATTTATTTTTAAATAATTCAAATAAAAAAATATAATGAAGTGGGAGTATTTTCCCGAGAAAAAGAGAATTGAAGAAAGAAAAACAATACAGCGTACCGCACGCTTGAGCGAGACGCCGGATTGGGGAAAGCTGTGACACCGCCAGCGGCGCACCACTTTCTCCTCTCTCCGATTGCTTGATTCATCGGTTAATTGCTAGGTTTCTATGTGATCTCTTCTTCTGCCAACAATCTCCATTGGAATAATACTCGAACTTGTCACTGCTTTTTTCTTCCTTGGGGTTACTCAGACAGGTCAGACCGTTCGCAGCAGCTTTGTTATCCCTATCCCTATTTTACTGTGTTACAGTGTCTAGGAATTCACTTTACAGTGCTCAAAGAATTGGTCCGGGAACACTTGTAAGTGAAGTTGGAAAAAGGGCTTTAGTTAAAGGGCTCGGTTTTCGCTTGGTTCATCAGAAAGAGCTATAAACTAATTTTGTTGATAATGCTAGTGGGCATGATTTGCCATCGAATAGTTTGTTGGAGTAGGCGGTGGATCCTGAAGTGATGAGCATGCTTAAGTTGATTGCTGCCTATAATTTCTGTTAGATCGATAATAATGGGGAGCAAGCGATTCTATGTGGAGGTTTGTTTTTTGCATTTTTAAGTAAAGGGAGGAAATAATATTTTGAAAATGAGGTAGGCAAAGCTGGACTTGTTGATCGGGCGATTGAGTTGAGATGATTATGCCATTAGGGCTTGTTCTAAATGTAAATGTGAATAGTGTAATTTGTTTTCTTCTTAATTGGCTTTGTTAATCGATTTGAAAGCCCCAAAAGGAACTCTGAAGGGAAGCAAGGTAAAAACATATATACTTAGGCCATATTAGTCAAACAATAGAGTCAACACTGAAGGGATACATCCATAAAGTGTAAAAACAAGAATTAGAAAACAATATCATATCTTATGTGCATCATGACTTATACTTGTAAACCAAAACTTAAGTTTACAGAGCTTATTATAATTTATAATCGGTTATCAAAGCCAAGCCACACATGGGGCTAATCGAGCTCTATGATCATGGACCATTTGCTGTTAAAACTTGGCTCAATAGAAGCGTACTCTTTCACCTTGCAAAAAAGCTCGTTATTGACATATTTGTTTGCCTCGTCTTGAACTCTGATAGTTAGGATTCGATTGGAATAGACAATAAAATAACGAGAGTGCAACCCACAAGTAGTTTCATGCAAGTGTTGGCTGCTATGTATGGTATGCCATTATGTAATAGCACAACATGAGGTGGCATTAGATTGAAAGTTGTAACAAAAGTTTCAGTTTTTGGATGGGGACCTATGGATGGTGATCAACATGGTATGTGCCGCAAAACATGTTGAGTATTGATAGCATTCATTCTTCAATAGTCAAGACAGTAAAACGTCAGAAGATGTTCCTGGGGAAATGACCGATAATTACGCTCTTGGCACTTGGAAAGAATAGGTTCCTTGAGAGCATGCAATGAATAGAATCTCAGAAAAAGCTTTTGTGCAGCTTGACAGAATAATAGGGTATTCTAACCTATAAACTCCAGTACGGAAAAAGATGCATATTATCATGCATGGGATTAGGGAGTTATCTTCGGTGGATGATAATTTTATTTCCTATGTTTGCTAGTTGTATTTTTTGTAACCTTGTAGCTTTAGGTGTTATTCTTATTGCTGAACTTGCATGCCAGGCTCACCTATTTGCCGCAGGACCTATGTTTAGAACTATTTCTGGCTTTAGAAACTTTAGCTTGTCTGCCTTATAGTTCCATACTGACAAAACTATGGGGTTTTCATTCCCTGACTTCAATTGTTACCTTTTTTCCTTTTTTTTGGATAATAAAAAAAGAAGTTTTCTGTCGTTGGTTCAAAGTGGATGCTGCACATCAGCTTGAAATTTTTTGTCTTGTAGTTTCCTAGCTGGGGAAGCCACTGTCGATGATTTGACTAATGTTTTGTCAAAGAAGGTTAGAGGACCCCGTGGTTAGTGAGTAAGTAGGTGTAAATTGTTGGCGAAACTAGATAAGACCTGTGATGTTTGCATGGCATTTTGCATTGTCCTTTTGAAGTGAAAAAGGAATGAAAACCCTGAAAAGAGTCAAGTACTTACCAAATGTAGAGAGTTATTACTATTTCACCTTCCAATTTTTTATACTCCAGGTACTCGTTTGGTTGCTATGATCTCGTTACATTTGTTTCACCTTTGCCAATTCATCTAAAGTCAAGGCTATATTGGATCTTGTTTCATTCTCTAGTCACAATCTTTCATCTTATTTGCATCAGTGGAGCTGCAATACCACATGGCAACAGTTGGTAGTTTGACAGCAAGTCAACGCCAAATATTAGCCGCCGTCAACACTGGAGCATCAAGCCTCTCTTTGGTTGGCTCTGGATTCATAGTGTTGTGCTACATTCTCTTCAAAGAGCTTCACAAGTTCTCTTTCAAGCTTGTCTTCTTTCTTGCCCTCTCTGTATGAATCTCTTTCTCTCTTCTTTACCTCGAGCTGATATAGTAGATTATGTGGAGGTTTTCATTTGCTTTCCTTTAATATTATCGTATTATGAGATCATTAAAATACATACAGAAATAATTCCGAGTGCAGAACATATAGCTGAACACCGGGGGAAATGATAACAAGATCGGCTAAAAAATTATGGACAATTTCATGTTTAACAATGAGCTGCTCCATCTTAACCAATGGCCACAAGGAATTCTGGGTGATGTGGATTTGAGTATTTCTAAACACAAATAACACAATCTCTCCATCCCAAAATAAATGAAACAAGTTGATCGTACACGGTTATTAAGGAATTGGGTTGAATTTGGTATAAATGACCCTTTTTTCCTTTTGAGTGTGTGAGTAGGAGAATAGAAGTGAGAAAAATGATAGTGGAGTGTGATGATGTGATATAAAATGAATAGTAAGAAAAGTTGAGTAAAGTTAATCCAAAAAGTTTTCTTTTATGATAATGTTTCATTTTTTAGGATGGATAAATTAGAAAAATTATTTCACTCATTTCGGGATGGAGTGAGTATTTTTTTAACTGACCTAAATAACAAAAGATATGTTTTCTAGAACAATACAAGATATTAAGATTTTACAAGATAATCTATTAAAGAAATTAATGATTGAATGAATGATGTGTAACTCAGTGAGATACTCTTATGTATTACCTTCGTCCCATAATTCTATAGGGTTTACGTATTTTGTATTATTCTATACGTACAAGTATAAGTCTCATTTTCATATCAAATCACGTCTGATCGTCATGTAACATGTATTAGGTTGAAGGACGTAAGTTATACAACCATTGATGTTTCATAATAAATTTACAAAAAACTACGTTTGATCGTTGTTCCACACGTGTCAAACTTTGTATCGACACGCATATCAGGTCAAAGTATTGCAAGAATTTTGAGATGGAGGGAGTATATAATTACTTGGAGTGGTTGCAAGCGAGGACCTTGGAGGGGGGTTTTGTTGGTGTATTGGTATAACAAACAAAGAATGAGTGAATAACTTGATATTACATAATTGGTGTATTGGTAGTTCTACTTGGTAGAACTAGTAGTAGTTCGATAGTTATGGGGAGATGTTTGGAAAGATTTCGTGCAATCACCCTTGATAGATAAGTTGAAGCTCTTCAGCAGGTATCATTTACCTGCTGAATATCGAACAAAGAAAGAAAGAAGAAAGACTTGATAGTGTCAGATGTTGCTATGATAATAGTTTGGGTTGAATGAATGGTAATGTTGATCTAACGGTTCTGTGAGCTAGATGGCAATGCTGGACATGCTACTCAGGAAACTATTTCTCGCATTCACTTTTGTTTGGGTAAAGGCTTGTTTGTGCATTAAATGAACGTGTGTGCGATGCATTCATACATATATTTAGGCATTGAATGGATCATAATGGCCTTCCTACCATTGATGAGAACCATGATTGGTACCCACTCTTTTTCGTAGTGATCTTCTTTAGCGCTTTGGTATAGCATCTCCTATTGACAATTTGCCATCATTGATAAGAAGGAAGCCGTCCCATGTTTTTAACTTTAAGTTGTGGATAATTATCATTTGCTTAAGATAATAATTCTTCTCTTTATCTCTATCCATTGTAGTTACAGACATCAATCCACGTGTAATTTTAGTTTGTAGAACTGAACTTACATATTCATTTTTTTCCCCCTCTATGTCAAGCTGTTCATGTTTGCTTACGTACTTCATTCCTTACCAATGTAGGACATCCTTTGCAGTTTTTTCAACATTGTCAGGTACTTTTACCTGCTAACTTAATTGTATATCTTAAATTTGTCTTGATGTATATCTTTCTGTTCCTGATCATTTTGTGCTATTGTTTTTGTTAGTGACCCATCTACCGGATTCTTCTGTTATGCTCAAGGCTATAGTTCACATTTCTTCTGTGTGGCGTCTTTCTTATGGACGACAACAGTAGCTTTTACTCTTCATCGCACTGTCGTGCAACACAAAACTGATGTTGAAGATTTGGAGCCCATGTTCCATCTTTATGTATGGGGTATGCAGTGAGCTTCCTTGAGCTCAATTGGTGTAAATGCTGCAATTGAGTGTGTGCATGATTTTTCTCCATCTTGCACCACTTAGTAACTGTAGCCAGTAGTATTTTTATTCCACAAGGTGTCTGAGTGTATAGAATTTTCCTCCAGATCTTTATATCCCATAGTACTATTTTCAGGGACATCTCTCGTTATGACCTTGATCCGCTCCATTGGTAATCACCACCATCCACATCTAGGTACATGGTGTTGGACGCAAACAGGTCGGACAGTGAAGGTAAGAATACTTTAAATCTGTTCTGTTACTCTTTGTGGTTGAATTATAGCTGAAAATTTGTTGACTTTTCATCAACCAAATATATTTGGTTTTAAAGAGTAACTATTTCTCATTTCGTCAATCCTTGTTTTTATTATTGTCCTTTTTGTTTCTCAAAATACTTTGTTTTTACATTTTCCTTTTCTGAGCCACTGCATTTTTGTATGTGAACTAGAAAAGCTGATCATAAGAAACTTGTACACAGCAACGCAGAACAGATTTCTACCTTTGTGTGAATTCATGAATAAAGACTAAGGAGAAACATAGATTACTAGGGATACCGACTTCATCAAAGATCTACTTTCTGTCAGTATAGCTTACACTCATTTGGTTATAGCTTATTGCTAAGCTGCAATATCTAGTTTGAACCAATTTTTTTGGCTGCAGATAGGGCAGATGTGTGTTCAAGTTCAATGTAGATGACTATTAAAGCTTACTGCAGACTCTTCATTCTTGCTTTATTTCTTCCCAGGTTCTTTCGTAATGTTTCTGTTTCCTTCTACAGGTTGCTCACTTGTTGACATTTTATGCTCCATTGTGGGGTGCAATTCTGTACAATGGTCTTACTTACTTTCAAGTGATACGGATGCTAAGAAATGCCACTCGTGTAAGTACTTCAGAAATTCCCTTGGTAGTATATTCAAGTGTCAGCTATCCTTAGTGTTCAGTGGTCAAGCATGTTTCATTATTTTCTACTGTTTATTCTACAGTGAAATTCTTACTAAACTTTAATCCGTCTTGTCCAGATGGCTGTAGACATGTCGGATGCGACCTATAGATCAGATGTAAGAATGGATGTGAGAGTAAGTCTTTATTCATTTTTTTGCAAACTAATTATATGTCCTTGATAACTGAAGAGTTGCACCTTTCATTCTTTTTAATCTCGTCTCTCATTCCGAACTTGTTTTCAAGTTATTAGTGTTTCAACAATTGTTTTGTTAACTTACAAAGTAGGATTCTGAGTTCACTGAGGCTTTCATCTGGAATTTTTCTGTTCAGTCCTTGTTTTTTTTTTTTTAAACAAGTTTGATAGTCTTGTTTAATGTAAGCATTCAAAGATGATAAAATAACCTGGATGACTAGTGGATAAAAATATTCCAAAGAGGAACAGTGGACATATAGAGTATTGTGCTTACTGAACAATACTGTATTTTGGTGTTATTATTTGTGCATATCTTTATACTATCCCTTAGTGTAATATCTACTCCCAAGATAGGTCTGCCAGGCATGCTATTCTTAGTGTTTCATTCTTTTGTGCAGGCTTTAAATCGGTGGGGCTACTATCCGCTTATTCTTATAGGGTCATGGGCCTTTAGTACGATAAATCGTATACATGATTTTATCGAACCAGGCAATAAAATATTTTGGCTCTCGGTTCTTGATGTTGGAACAGCTGCACTAATGGTAATTTCATGACTCTTATGGTTTGTAGCTGATGCTATGTTATGCTAATGGTTCGCTGCGTATATGCTTTAGTCCCATTGACGAAATTCTATTAGTTTGTCAGCAGCTAACATGTTTGAATTATTTGTATTTTCAGGGCCTTTTTAACTCCATAGCATACGGTCTTAACTCTTCAGTCCGCCGTGCAATTCTCGAGAGACTAGATCTGTAAGTTTGAATTGGCGTCGCCGCTGTTATAAGGTTCTTAGTTTATTTATTTATTTATCGAAACTAGATTGCCCATCTGTGTACTCTGCATGATAAAAGATCATAATAGATAAAAATAATGTAGACTAATTAAAATATAATTGCATATATGTCATTTAAAAGATTTTGAATTTATTGATCGTCTTATATTTTTAACATAACCCAATTCAAATCATATATCATGTTGCAAATATAACTTGATGACTTTTATTAAAACTTCAACATTTCTAGATGAATTAAGTGTTTAAGTTATATATTAGTATTTCTATACATTGCTTACACTGTAATATTTAAAGTCCATTTTTTTTGTAAAAAATAAAATAAAAATATTCAAAGTCGATTTTTAGATAAAAATTGATTATAGAATTCAAAAGATTAAACATCCATTATAAATATCGACTCATAAAATAAAATAGAGTTTTCGTATACTATATAGATCATCGTGTTTATATTATATAGATCATCGTGTTTATATGATTAATAATAATATAACTTGATGACTTTTATTAAAACTTCAACATTTCTAGATGAATTAAGTGTTTAAGTTATATATTAGTATTTCTATACATTGCTTACACTGTAATATTTAAAGTCCATTTTTTTTGTAAAAAATAAAATAAAAATATTCAAAGTCGATTTTTAGATAAAAATTGATTATAGAATTCAAAAGATTAAACATCCATTATAAATATCGACTTATAAAATAAAATAGAGTTTTCGTATACTATATAGATCATCGTGTTTATATGATTAATAATCAATCTAGGATATAATTATTAATTTTTTGTTTGATAAAACAATTGTAAAAAGTTCTTGTACTTTTTTAGAATAAAAGATCTTGTATTTTTATTATAACGGTTGATTTTTTTCCTCTCATAAATAATTTGTACATTGGTTTTTTTTTAACTTCTTTTTTTTTTTTTTGGTGAAAGGAGGACCTTTAAAAAGTTTTAACATTTAATTTCAAAGGCCAAGAATTAATTAGATAAAGATTATGCTAATTTAAATTAAACAAAACTACCCCATTGTCCTTTAAAATTTTAAAAATGACATAAGTACGTTTGTCATCCGAATGTTTGCAATCTAAAGATTTTGTGTAATTATATATATAATAGATTGTATTAAACTTGCGATAATTCTTTTCCAGAGTGTTCCTGTTAAACAACTTTTATTTGCCTGCAAGTTTTAAGCGTCCATTGTTGCTTCCAGGGATCAACTGATTCTTTTCTAACTGATTCTTTTCTATCTCTCTGTCTCATTGTCCATTCTTTTCAAACTAGAATGGATAGAAGTTTTCTGCTGTTCGATGTTCAAGTACTCAGTTTTGATGTTTCGTGAACCTTTAGACAGATTAACCATTTCTTCATTGGATGAAACCAGATTTTTGCCTGAAAGATTCCGGATATGGTTACCCTACTGCCCTAAAGTCAGAGGACAGCAACAAGAAAGTGAATTGGTTGCCTTGAGAAATCAAGGGAGTGGCATTGAACCATAAATGTCGAAGCGATTCCTTGCCAGAGGGTTCCATTGCAGCTGATATGGTCAAGCATTCTCAATGGATGTGTTTTGTATGTTTTGATGTGATGATCCTGCCATTTGGGTTGCTGAACGCATGAAATTTTCTCTAATTGAGAACCGGATTCGAATCTCATGATGCTGAAGTTGTGTGAAAGATATTCCGCCATGGAGCGCTTGAATCTTGCATGGATATCAGATCTCTTACAACATCTGATCTTCTCATCCTCCGTCGATATGGGACCGACTGAGCTCCAAGTTCTATTAGGTAGTATTTTGGTTTTCGTCCGTACTGTGTTGCCACCAAGTATGGTTTATTTTTCTGTTTGATTCTTGTTTCTTTTGTGTGATTCTTCATATACTCAGTATAAAATTTGTGATAGGAGACTTTGAGAAATACTCCCTTCATCTCAAAACTTCCCCCAAACCAATCTAAGTGTATTATCTAGATAGAATAGATAGAAAGATTCCCTATGCCATCCTAATTCCCCATTCATGGGACATGTCTTTTTCCATTCGTTTCTTTCATAATCAATCATGTTGGCACCAACCCAACGGTATCGATAATCTAAAAATTAATGACATATTATTAAATATTAGATTTCTCATATAAATTATAATGTTTTTTAAATTGATAAGTTTTTAGTCAAAACTTTAAAACACTTTTATTTTTTATCACATCGTTTTTTTTCATCATTATTTTTTTTTTCTATTCATTAATAATTTTAATACTTTTTTTTATTTTTTCTTATTTTATTCACTCACAATTCATAATCACCCACTGACTTATACTTACTCACAAGGAGGACACAATGGGAAAAAAATCTAAGTTAATGAGTATATTAAAAATCGTGTAAAGTTAATATATTATAATTTATTTAAGATGGATGGAGTATAATGATTTTAAAAAAGGAGTTAATGTATGATTTTTCTTTCCATCAATTTTTTTTTTATGGTTTTTTGGAAAGCATCATGTTCTTCCAATAAAAAAAATCTTTCAATTTTGTCACATCAACGATTTTAAGATGAGGTGATTGCTTCTGATTAAAAGAAACAATTGAAGAATTGATCTTTCTTTTCGTTGTTCAATCTCTCTGACCTATGAGCCGTATTTCACGTAAAAGTGTTACATAAAGATTATAATGCGAGTAAATCTATGTCTTTGACAACTTCCTCAGTGGAGAAGACTTTTGGTTTGACAGTCTTGATGTCTTGAACATCATTGATATATTTGATTACCAGTTTATACTGTTAAGGATATTAAAGAAGATAAAAGAACGCCCTTGTAATGCCCGTGAATGAAATCTATAAATTTGAGAAACTACATTGACGCAAACAAAGATAAGTCACAAACATGGTAAGCCAAGGGGAGTGTTGGCAGCGACATTCTGTCTTGGAGACGACATTGCCCAATCCAGATGCTCAAGATTTAACGTTTCAGAATAATAGCAAACAATATATACTCATCCTCTCCATATCTGAGATAACTTTGCTAGTTCTTCAGTTAAAGAGCCGTGCTTATCTGATGCTGCAGTCGCGGTACTTTTAAGAATCTTCATCCTTTCTCTCAATGCTTTCCCGTCCTCTCCTTCAATCAAATGCCTTACAAGCATGGCTATTTGATCTCGTTTAACAATACCTTCCTCATTTGATCTCACCCTAATGGCTACCTTTAGATCTTCAGTCACTTGTACTGCATTTAAATTCTGCTCGGCAAAGAGCGGCCATGCGATCAATGGCACTCCTTTGACTATACTTTCTAAACTCGAGTTCCATCCACAATGTGTCAAGAAGCCGCCGGTCGAACCATGACTCAGGATTTGAACCTGTGGTGCCCACCGCGTGACCACCAGTCCAATCTGGCTTGTCCGGTCACAGAATCCCTCCGGCAAGTACTCCCTAGGATCATTCTTGGCATGTTGATTGAAGTATGTTGAACTTACGAGTACATCATTCGGGTTCTTGAGCACCCACATGAACCTCTTCCCGCTCATTTCTAAACCGTAAGCCAACTCTCTAGTTTGAATATGTGATAGCGTCCCGCCGCTGCCAAACGACACATATAGCACACTCCCACTTGGCTGCTCATCCAGCCACCTCAAGCACGGGTGGTCAGAACTGGCTAAATCCTCCCCTGGAATGTCCCGTATCAGCGGTCCGACAGGGTAAACAGGAGGTATGGTCTCTGTCTCTTGACTCTTTTCTTCATTTTTAATCATCAGTGATTCGAATGCCAGCGGTTCAAGTGCCAAGAAGCTGTTAACAAGTATGCCATCCGCCTCTCGATATCGATGCACCATGTCTATAACGAGCTTGTACGTATCACTTTTTCTGTCCTGAACAGAATCGAAAAAATCAACTCCATGGACTGGCACACAGCCCGGAAAGAACTGAACCGGCTCAGGCCAGTCACGGTAATCAAGGGAACTCTCCTTGTCCAACTTAAGCATTTGAAAAGACGCACACAAGGACATGGCGGAGCTGGTAAAGAACATGTAAACGGGGACGTCTTGGACCACCTTTGCCAGTCTTGGATCAATAAAGAGATCAAAGATCACAGCGACTAGGTGAGCTGATTCCGACAAGGAGTGGAGCGCATCCTGGAGAAATTTAGCAGACTTGGTTATGATATGAAGTATCCGAGCCTCCAATCCGGCATGGCCTGGGAGGTCGGAAATGTCGACCGGAGGAAGGAAGGTATGGGAAATGGAGGATGGGAGGGAATGCAAGAACAAGTATTGAGATTTTGTTGAAGAACCATCCGTGGGAATCAGGAAGGAGACATTGAAGCTGGTATCAGATTGAACTAGTCGCTTCGCAAACTCGATGAGCGGGAAGAGGTGGCCGATTCCTGGTGTTGGTATCATGGCAATTTGAGGCATCTTTTCTTGCTGCTTCAATGGTACCCCTTGAGTTTGATTTCTACTCTAGCTAGCTCCTGATATAATATGTTAAGAGGTTGATGGTGTTGATGGTTGATTGTAAGGAAACTATCAGGTAGTTGACAACTTACTGTGGTGATACTGATCTATCAGCGAGCATGTGCAAAATAAGCATGCATTGGGCCACCACATCAACAGCAGCAAATCAAAGCCCCAGTCGGCCAAAAACGTATGATAATACAGGACTAGCTTGTCATGATCACAAGTTGTCAAAGTTGAATAATCAAAGCCGCGCTTTAGGGGGATAGCTAAGCGAGGGGGAAAAAACCGAAAAATCAGCAAAGTGAGGAAGACCAATTCAACCTCAGCAGCACCAATTTCACCATTTTACAACACAATTAAAAGTTAAAAAGAATGATCCCAACCGAATGCAGCAGTGTCCTTCAGCGGCCAAAGCACCAATCAATTCGGGTCGTATCCATCATCGTAGAATCACATTCTGCTCACAACAGTCAAAAAGAGGCAGCTGCCTTTGGACATTTAGCTTTAGCTTCCATCACATAGGTGACAGAAGGCAAACTGTTCCCCTCGCGGGACTATCAAATGCAATATCCGCTTCTTTACCTCAGGAATTCTCTCTCTGCACAGAAACTTCTTTCATATCCAGGGTATCGAGCTTTGATGGTATGGATGATACATCGACGAGCGTGTTAGGAGGGGCAAAATACATGTGCAGAGACATCATGCAAATGACTATGCCCAAGAAAAGCTGCAATGTGGGACTATAATTGAAGAAAAACACTGATAAAATCGTGGTCAGTAACATCGCCATTGATGTGGAATACACCTGAAAAATGGAGAATAAGCATACATTTAGGAAAACGGATAGGAAATCATCTTATGAACAATTAATTTGAAGGATGATATCAGAAAACCACTAAGAAAGATAAACGAAGGTATCACGTGGCAAAACGATACCTAAACTAAGATTCACGTAACACACTTTTTGCTGATAATGTTAACTTTCTATTGAGGCAATTCGATGAGTACTCAGTACAAGTGAATGTCATCGTTAATTCAGTCATTTTTCTTTGGAATCACACCAGCACATAAGCAGAATCAGGAGGAATCAGTCATAAAAAATGAGGGCCTATGTTATCGAATTCCAATCAAGTCACTCATCTTCTCAAATTTTCAAGGGGAAAGACCAACGGGGATAAACTCGTTTTAAATTTCCATGAGGCCATAACAAGCTCAACAATAAAAGACCCTGATCACTCTGCTAACACCCTGGCAAGATTCAAACTTTATTCAAAACAAAACAGGATACCTATTAAGGGTTTCATTATTCTGAGGACAACTAAATTTAATATTCAATAAAAAACGAAAAATGAAAAATCAAACTTCAAAAGTTTCATGGTTAAAATTTTACTGTCGAGAGCCTATGAGATATTTGAGGAAATAAAACCACAAGACTTTACCTTCACGATATTATCCGCATACTTCATTAGCCATGAAACAAGCAATCCTGTGGATCCCAAGTTAAAAACCACCATCCAGGTTGTAATGCTGTAACCATCAAGAAGACGCCGCCACCATGCTCCCTTCTCAAACGCATTATTAAAATCATCTACAATCAATCGTGCCATGTTGAACAACACCCCAAATCTAACGAATAGGACAAAAATAGATATTTTCAAGTTAGAACTCCCAACTAGACCCCAAATCTAACGAATAAGATCCAGAATAAATTCTCCATGGAACTACTAAATACTGGGACAGCTTGAAAATTTGGAACTCAGACAACTATAAAGAGCAAACTCCAGCATCAGTAACATAGCATGCATGGTTCAGAGTCAGTACTCAGTAGGATGTTCTGAACTTCTCTTGAAGTATGGGTCAATGGCAATTTGAGTCAATAAAACGAAGCAGCTTCCAGTTGCACATGATTGTTCCAATTACATGAGGACCTCATCATAAAAGAAAAAAATTGAAGACAACTAATAGAAATAGCCCAGAACTTGTATAAAAAAATTACCAAGGTAAAAAGAAAGAAAGAAAAATAATCAGTCTGTCGCATAAAATCAAAACTTTCCTTTTTAGAACAATTGGCATGTAAAAAATGCAGAATTGCCGTGACAGTATTCTGTATGTTGCAGTAACTCAACTTACTGTATTTTCCTTTTTAGTATCCTAGTGCACCAAATTAAGAACACCTTTTCTTTTCTAGAAAACTTTAGGTGATGAAAATACAAAACTATTTCCTTATTTCAACTGCCGAAGATAATTAACACAAATATGTCATCATTGACTTCTTTTTTTTCTTTCACCTTTAGACTCGAAGCAATGCTGCATAAAAAAATTCTGAGTGCTTAAGAAAAAAGCTCTTCATATAATCTGACATTATAGTTCATTGAATATCTACAAAGATGACTCCCAAGTTGCCCCAGGAGGCGAAGGATTTGATGGATGATCCTATTAAGAGATGAATCATGCGATAAACAACAGATTTCAGAATATGTTTCCTTACTAGCCCAAATAACAGTTTGGGTTCAAAATCTACACCGTCAATTCTCAAACAAGCATGTTACTCAAATTCAAAATCAGACCCTGGAGCTATCAAGTCAAACTGACCCCGAACAGAATATAGCAACTAACACAAGCGAGGACTTTAGAAACTTACGTGTAAAGTTGTACATTCTGCCAGTACAGGCTGTCATTGTTCTTCTTCATTAGGAATTCTGTATAAACTCCAGCTAACGCTGATAGACAAGCAGAGAGGATACCCAACATGTATCCTTGGACTGGCGCTGAGAGGACCGAGCTGCATAATTGCTCTCCACAGCCTTTGACCTGTAATAAAAAATGGAGACCAACATTGAATGTAACAATGGTTTTCACGACTTGTTTTTGGCTGTTGACAAATGAAACTGTAGGGTGGATCTACCAACAAAGAACTCAAGTGACAACTGACAAAGGCACAATGTGAAAAAGGCTAAAGCTAACTAGACCAACAATTTTTAGCATTCCTGTATCAGATCAAGCAACTACTGCCTGTTGATGGACAATGAGATTATCTACCTTTACACTAAAACAATGATATCCAGACATCTCTTCAAGGTCTGTGGCCAACTGCGATGATGCTAAGAAAATATAAGAGTGAGGCAAGAGACGGCCAGTTCAAAAGAAGAACCTACATATTTGATTTTTCTAAGAAACTCCAATCCTAGGCAATTGTTGCAAATCTCAATCAGTGATGAACATTTAGAGCAAAGTAGAATAGAGAACAAGATGATTTTTTCTCCAAATTTGTAAAAAAGCGAAAGGCAAAGTTATCAACACTGGTATAATAGTATGCCGGGTGGACACTAAAATTAGAGTCAAGAGAGGGAAGCACTACCTGACTAGTGGTTGTGCCAATAGCCAATAGAAAAATTGCCATCCATTGCAAGTTTGATAGCTTTCTTTTCAGAAATATCCTGCAAGATATCACATTAAGCATACTTAGAATTCATAGTGGAAATACTAAAGTCATGACCACATAGCAGTAAAAGTAGCAGCCAATACCAAGAATACAATTTCAGAATGCTGTAAGAACTAAGCACCTGAAGAGTATTCCAGTTGTAATAATCTTCAGGTTTCCCATTATTTGATAAGTAGACGTATCAACATATGTCAGTGTAGCAAACTGAACATTATTGTGGACTAAATATATGATGGATGGGATAGGAAATAAGCGCATCGTCTTCCAATCTGTTGTAATCCTTGCAGAAGATGAAGCACGGCGCTCCCTCCAAAGAAGTAAACTAGAAGCCACCAGCTTTAATTCAGGAACATAAAAAATGAAAACCCCATCAAAAAGAATAAAGGAACCCATACATAAACAAGAATCAAGGGAAATAAAGAAAATATACTCCGTACAAAAGCCAAGAGAGATCATAAATTAATTACACAAAGGTAACTGGTAAGCTGCTACAAGTTAGGTTATTGCGCACAAGTTAGGTCATTACCTTGAAAATTTCAGCTAGGAAAGGGACAGTTGCATAATCATACTTATATCCACCATTTGTCTGCGAAAGAGTTGTCAGAATTCCCTGCCAAAAGAAGCAATGATTTTAGCAAAATGAAAGCTTTGGACATATATTAAGTACCATTTCTAACCTATTCGCTACAATCTTGAGAGGAAGTGACCACGAAATCGATCGAATGTAAGGCCAACATACACTGCACCTCTAGGACCTATTAGAAAAAGAAAATCAAGGTAAAAAACTAAGACTGCCCTGAAGTGGTACGCTACATTGCATCAGAACTCAACATATTTGTGAAAACAGCTATAAGTATGTATCTATCCAAACAATAAAAAATAAAAATTACATGAGATTGCAAAAGAAAACTACTTGTTAACCTATATCAGATACAACAAAATTTGAAACTTTGCCACTTGATCAGAAAAACTGGCTAAAGAGCCTATTGGAGAAAAGACAGCCAAGGTGCTTGACACAATGGAGAAGTGAGTTTGCAAATAAAAATAATACCAATAATTTAAACGAATTTGTCCAAAGCAGAATGCAAGCTTTCCTTCCTAGTATATATCTAAATAATGTATTCACGAATCTTGGTCTTAGTCCCCACTTGGACCCGATTTATGAATGATAGAAACTGGACTCAGAAGGTAATGGTGGTAAATCACGTGTGCTCCTCATGTTTACTACACACAGGCACCAACTCTTTTACGTTTTGAGGACGATAATGCAAATTGGAGTGTTTTTCGTTCTTTTCAAGCAAAGATTTGTTAAAGTGTCCTGTTCATATAGATTTAGAAAATATCAATGAAGCTGATATAAAGGAAAATCTCTTTCATGTTGTTCTGGAAGAAATTTGAATCAACTCGAAAAGGATTTTGTATCGGCCAAGATGGGAAAGAAATGAAGAGTGGTGCAGCTTCTTGACAATATCGCAATTTACAAGAGTCATGTCTTCGGTGTATATCTGATCCTGGGTCTTCATTGGAGGTCTTTGACGCTGTCTAGCGTGTGATTCCTGTGCAGATGTTTGTAGTTTTTTGCTATTTCTCTTTCATAACGAAAAGGCATCACCTGGAGATCGTCCATTGCAACCAAATCCAACCATACGCAAAACCAATTCAACTCGACCCCTAATCCCTACTTCTTCATAGCAATCTCATTTCAATTTTCTCAAAACCCTCCTAAAACAAATTGGAAATAGGAGGAGAGACCTATGATCTATTTATATTGCTACAGACTTTACCCAAAATTCGACATGGGTTTAATATCTCTAACACTGACATTTCAATTTAGGCGACAGTCTTCAAAGCAATAAAATCAACAATACAACTACAGTTCCAGTCATTAACATCGAAAAACAAACCCTAATTAAAAGAACAAGCAGGTTAACCAGTATCATCACAAACGAATAGCATCCAATGTTATGGTAATCTGACCTGAGAGCTGGTGAGGATGGTGAGGAGAGAAGCCACATAGTACCACTGCATTTTTTTTTTTCAGCTCCGATTAGATTCCGAAGTTGATGAAGGTCATTTCTATCACAGTGTAGAACACAAAGAACATTTGTCCCGTCTCCTGATATTTGTTGTTTGACTCGGATCGACGGAATTGAAAATTGGAAGAGTTGAACGAAATGAATAATATTATGGTACCAATCTGCGCGATGGAATGGAATGGACCAGCCTAAATTGATCCAGTGATCAAGAGAGTCCGAGAAAACAACAGTCGCCGCCGGCGTCGACGAATCCGACCAGCGACGGGAGACTTACTGTGGGGATATCACCTGAAAATCGGCCACCATGACAATGGTTAACTGAACAATGCCAACATAAATACGGCTTAAAACTATGAAAAATAAAAACAAAAATTCCATAAAATTATTACTCCTTTCCATTTTAATATATTTATGATCGTTCGATCCGATATAGAATTTTATATATATATATTGAATTTTTGTAGAATTTGATAGAGAAATATTATTATTTTTAGATGCAGATAAGAGTATATAATTGTATGTTCTCATAATGAGAGGTATTGAGTTCATATGTTTTAATGATGATATTAATTAAACAAATTGATTTTGAATATAGGTTGTTAGAAAACATAGGAAGACTCAGGTCTTTCTCGTTGCTATCAGAATTGAGATATGTATAAGCAAAGTTCAGTCTTCCTCGGTTTCCATAAATATGATATGAAAATGAAAAGTTCTTATTTTGATGATTATATTGAGCTTGTTAACTCCTCATTGATTATTTTAAATATTTTTTATATATGGACTAATAATATTTTGAGCAAAATTCGAATGTTTTGTTATGAGAATTGGTTTTGGATTTTTTTGTAGATATGGAAATTTTTGAAGGCCTAAGCATGAAAAGAAGATAAGATTGCTGTCCAAACGAAAATGGAGATCCAAACTTTCTAATTCCTGAAGTTCTATAAAAAGGGAGATCATTACCAAGGAGCAAAGTGAATCGATTGTCTATACAACTTTGTCATCATATTACAATCGAAGAACAAAGAGTCAATTTGTCATCCATAAAAGTTCAATCCAGGTCCACAAACATCCACAAGCCTAAGATGACGATTCTTTGGTGTTTAGAAGCTGGCACACAATAACTAAAACAAACTGCTGTTGTTGATTGACTGGAGAGTTTGTCAAGAAGACTTTCTTGGTTCAAGATGACCGAACCAGAGGACCCAGGCCATGTTGAAGACAAGAGTATCAAGTTGCAAGGAGTACAATCCAATGGGCTAAAGATCAGAGAAGTACGAGATGTTGTCACAGGGGATTGAAGCTGAGGATACAAGAGTTCTATCAAGGATGATAGGAACTAGAGGTGCTAAGGCTTAATCCGGGGTAGAACATGGTGTACTTATGATGACATATGGGATATTGGTATAAGTTGTAATTGGTGTTCACTATGTTACAAGGATGTTAGTGATATATGGGTTTTCTAACATTGGTGAAGGAGAGGGAGAACGATGTGTACTAGTGAAGGAGATCATAGTGTAAAGTTCTCAAAATTCCCATTGGGTACTGAATGTAAATGTCTTGTTTCATAATTTTGGACAAGAGACGAGCCATTATAAGCATTGTATCCACTCACTCTTTACTGCTTTCATTCTTGATCACATAGCAAACGAACATAAAATAATAGTTTGTGACTAAAAACAAGCAAATACGTTGAGAAAGACCCCGACCTTCTGATGTGTGTCAAAACATATATGTTTTTATAACTTTATAACTTTGCATTTTGTTTGAGTTTTGTGTCTTTTTGTTTAGAATTAGTTTAGCTTTATTTTTAGAGTTGAATACTGCCGTAATTTTGTGTTTTGTGTGCAGAATGGCCATAAAAGAATGGATTTTGCATAAAACTGAATTTCAGAGTTGATTGTCGTGTATTGGAAGTGTTAAAAAGGTTCTGTATCAAGTTGGAGTCCAAAGGGATGATTTTTCATCATGTTGGCACGAGGTGTGTGTGACATGGTCAGTTACATTGTGGCACAACCATGCCATACTTAAATAGGTTTTCAGCCATCAGAGACACGACCATGTCCCATTGTGACACAACCGTGTCACAAGAGTTTAGCAGCTTCAGTTTTGAGGACGCACAATCATGCCAGAGCAAAAAACGGTCGATTTATGTTATGGTCATTTATAGAATTATGCATGGCACGGCTATGCATCAGTATGACACAGCTGTTTCGCGGTGAATTCTAGAAGCTAGATTGAATCCTGAAAGTCGATTTTAGCTCTTGATGATGCATCCCCGAGTTTTCGATAAATATCAGACGTCCTCTTTCACTTCCAGAGAGTTTCGAGGAAACAGAAACGTTGGAGTGAGAACAAGGGGCACCTCGCCAATCAAGAGAATCTATCTGTCCGAGCAAGGAGATCACCATCGAATTGATCGATGCGCTAAGGTGACGATCAAGATGGTTCCTCAAAGGATACATATTCATCAACAACAATCTTTGTAGAAACCTCTTTATATTGATCTTGCCTTTATGAATATTGGTTTTATAGTTATTGTTATTCAAATAATTGTTGGATCTATGGATTATGTTGGTTATATTGCCTTTGGACATATTTTCTCAACTATGCATCGCGAGTAATTTCATTGTAGTGTGACGATATAGAAGTGTTTATGGTGGATTTCTTAGATGAGGCATGATCATAATATTTCTTACTTATGATTTAATGTTTGTTTCATGGATGAATTGATTGACCTAAATTACGGTCATATGATTTAGAATAGGCTATTCTAAGTTATATAATCAAGGTTTTATGCATTTATCATTCTCTTTTGACAAAATATGATAGCAAACTAAAAGTAATATCATTCTCTTTTGTATAACTTTGAGTATTCATTCCAATTAAGCTTATTCTTACTAGTCATTCTCTTTCGCTAGCTAAAAATGGAATGTTGAGTTATGCGTTTAAATAATATTAGCCAAGTTAGATTCATTCTCTTTTGGCCTAGCTAACTAATGTTAGGATTAGCTCATTTGCATATGAGTTAACATTATCGTCAATAACATTAATTAAGTTTCACTTCGTTCCAACATTCACAACATTCCAATTAAGCTTATTCTTACTAGTCATTCTCTTTTGCTAGCTAAAAATAGAATGTTAGTTATGTGTTTAAATAATATTAGCCAAGTTAGATTCATTCTCTTTTGGTCTAGCTAATTAATGTTCGGATTAGCTCAATTGCATATGAGTTAACATTATCGGCAATAATGTTAATTAAGTTTCACTTCGTTACAACATTCACAAGCATGATTAAGGAAAAAAATACGATCGATGAAGAAATTCAACCTAAACACTATACATTAGTCACGCTACCCATTTTCCATCTTTAAGAACTCGTTTATCTTAAGTTGTTGTTTGGTTCAGTTTAATACACCAACCTCAAACACCCCCCTCCCTGCCTTTTTTTAGAATCACTTTTTGCACATCAGTAAACTCGTTCCATCTAGGATGGACCCTGACTGAGTGCTACTGCATTAATTTAATATCTTACTATTGTGTGCCATTGTTAGGATATAATTTACACATCTTGCGACGGACGTGCCAAATTTTGGCATTGTTTCCAGGGAACGTATCCTTTATTAATATCTCATTATGATTCTTTTTTCTTTTCTTTTTGTTTTAGTAGTTTTTCTGGCTTTCTGGCTAGTGTATGAACTTACGAAGCGGACGTGTCACAAAATCAAGCATGAAGGAGAAAGTAAGGGAGATTGAGCACAACTTAGAAAGGCCGAGGCAATCTTTTATTTTTTAAGAAACCACGATGAGAAGGTTCCAATTTCAATTTCTAGAATGGCTGAAAATCAGAATAATATGAATAATGTCCAGAATAATGTTGAACCTGAACGTACCCTTAAGAAAGTGTTTGAGTACAATGCCAATAATAATTCACCTATGTGTTATTTTTTCAGATGTGGGTACGAATTTTGTTACATTCTGGTTTCTTACAAAAACTGCATGTATTTAATGGTAGGCCACGAGAATGCCCTTATCGTCATCTCCAGAAATTTAGGTTAGTTTGTGAGAACATAAAATCCAAAGGGGCTAACAATAAGGTGACGCAGTTAAGAGCGTTCGTCTTTTCATTAAACAAACAAGTAAAGAACTGGTTGTTTGACTTGTCTCCAAATACAATAACAACTTGGGCACAACTGCAAAGGGCTTTTCTTAATAGGCACTTTCCAACATCAAGAGTTACAAATATCCAAACTGTTAGATCCACAGGTTCAACCTAGATGTGGATGAATATGTTGTTTTAAAATTTATCAGTGCAACGCAGCGGAATTATTAGTTTCAACCACTGATGTTCTTTACAGACTACTGAGATCTGCAGCAGAGAATCAAACTCTGTGAGTTGTCTCTTTTTTGCTATTGTGATTAATTTCTAACAGTTCTAAAAGCTCATAACATTGAAAACAGATAAAAAACACAAGATTTATCATGGTTCACACTCGTTATCAATTGATAATCGAGAACTTAGTTTATTTTTCCCTTGGTGACCAGTTTAGTCAATCCAAGAGGTGAGTTCAGTATCTTCTTATTTTTGGATTACAAGACAACCCTTTACAAGGTAGATAACTTGTCAAAGGCGAAGAACCTAGATTCTTGCACAGATCCTTTACTGAACTCTATTATAGCTTCTGTTCTTCAGTGTAGACTAGTGAACATTTAATCTTGTACCCTCTTCTTCCTGTTCTTTCTCAATTCAGCTCACTTGAGCAGCTTTGAATTTTGGATTATATTTGCACACTTGTACATTTAATCTCTCATCCAATTGCTGCCTTCCTTGAGCTCTTTGATCCTCTTTCATAGACTGAGGGAATGAACCTGAACCGGTGACTTGTGTACAGGATCTAATGTGACAGTTGGTTATATGTGAACCTTCATTGATGTTGACAACTCATCTTTTTCAGATCCACGTACTGTCACACTCTAAACCTCAAACCTTCGACTTAATTGATCCTTAGACCTCTGACACATCCTTAGCAATCATCTCTGCTGTACTTCAGTCTATTGTACCTCAGTCTGCACTCAGTACCGTTGAGACCTCGTCTGCATCCAGTCATTGCAACAACCTCATCTGCACCCAGATCTGATACAATCCATGCATTGTTGTATTGGTCCTCGTCTGTAATTTCAATCCTAGATCTTGAAGCATTTGTATGTATTTTGTTGCGCATGCATATCTTAGTTGCTTAGCCGAAATTCTCTGTAGTAGTCTGCATCTTGTGGCCCACATAATACTCTCTATCTGTGACCGTCTGCTCTCCAGCATCTGACCTAAATTGCAGATACCAACCTAATTTTCAGCCTAAGCACACTAACAACATCATGGCTAATACTTCTAAGTTCTGTTTATCAGTTTCTATACAACTGGAGGAATTGCACATTCTTATCAATCTCATCTTAAATTGATGCTAACAAAACTCCTAAGTAAAACAACAAGCTAACTCTCTAAATTACATTATTTAATGAAAAACTTAAATCTAATTATTTAGACTAATATGCAGCAAAGAGTATTACCTTTTACTTGTGATGCTCACTGCCTTTGCTATGTCTGTGAGGCTGGTCTTCAGATATTCTGTGGTGTGTTCTTCTTTCCATGTGGGGCTGCTACCTCTCAGTTTGTGCCCTGATGGCCTTTCCTATAGGGCTTTCTTCCCCTGAGTTCTATGGCTTGATGACCTTTCCCCTTGAGGCTTTTGCCATTTTGTAGCCCTTTTTCCCTTTATTGTAGTTGTTGATTTTCTTTTGAGAACTTCAGTCGTTTTCTCCTCTCCTGCCTTTTCCCTGGTTGCAGCTTTCTTTGTTGCCTTTTCCCCAGGAAGCATTGTTGCTTCTTTCCTTTTCTCTGCTATCTTCTCTCCTTTTTTGTTAGCATTGATTACAGATGTAAGGACTTCGATTGTAGTTCTCAGGGCTCTTAGTTCAGAGGTGGTTGTCTGCTGAGCAACTGTGGCTTTGGCAGTTTCATGTTAAAGCATATTTTTCAGCAATCCAAATCTTGTGTCATTATTGCGAATGCGCTCTGTAAGCTGCTGTTGGGTGGCTTGCAAGAATGCTTATAGTTTGCGCAAGTCAGCTGAATGTTGTCCCTTTAGCTTATTCAGGTTTGAGGAGCTGAGCCTTTACTATTGAAGATTTAGGGCATTAGCCCTTTGTATTTGATCTATAAGACCTTCAGCCATGTTGGAAAGAGTTACCTGAAAGTCTTCAAAGCACTTTGTCTTGGTTGTCTTCTCAGCTTCCAACTTATTTATAACTGATTGCATACTATTGAGGAGTTTCTTGAATGCATCCCTTGTCCACTGATGCATGTTGTAGACTTCCTGATCTAGTTGTCTGAGTTTGTATTCTACTATATTTTCTGATGGAGATGACTCTTTATGTGTAGACGGTTCAGTCTCTGCTTCTGTTCTTGTAGTAACGGATGACCTTTCATGGATTGGTGTCATTCTGACATCTGTAAGTGCTTGACTCAGACTCCTAACTGTAGTCTGGGGTGTAATCTGAACATCAGATGTATCACTATAGAGTAAGCCTATAGATGGTGGATCTCTCCTGTGAAGATGGGGGTGAAAACTCGAGGTTTAGTAGACATGAATCTTGGTGTTGTTGGCCAGAGGGAGTGTCACTCATCAGGTGTTGGTTGATTTCATCAAGGATTACTTGATAGGAATATGAAATTCCTCCAATTATATAGAAATTGATGAACAAAACTTAGGAGTATTAGCCATGATGTTGCTAGTGTGCTTATGCTAGAAATCAAGTAGGTAGTTGCAGTTTAGATCGGATGTTGAAAAGCAGACGGCTATAGATAAAGAGCATCATGTGAGCCACCAAATGTAGACTACTACAAAGGATTTTGGCTAAGCAGTTAAGGCATGCATGGGCATTAAAAGACCTATAAATGCTTCAGGATGTAGGACTGGGCTTGCAGATGAGGACCAACACAGAACACATAAAGTGCAACAGATCTGGGTGCAGACGAGGTTGCAGCAGGCAATGGTGCAGACGAGGTTTCATAGTACAGAATGCAGACTAAGGTGCAGCGAACTAAGTGCAGCAGAGATGGTTGTTGATAATTGGGTCAAAAGCCTGAAGACAGTCAAAGCTAAGATTTGAGGATGCAGAAGGTGACAATACAAGAATATGAGGTAGGTGAGCTGTCAACATCAGTTGGGACACACATGTGACAAGATGTCATATCAGATACTATACAAAGTCATGGGTTCATTCCCTGAGCTTATAAAAGAAGATCATTGAAGCTCAGAGAGTAAGGTTGTTGAAAAAGTGAATGAAAGACAAGCGTGCAACGCAATTAGAAATTCAAACATTACTCAAGTGGGCTGAATCGTGAAGAACAGTAAAGAAGAGTTCACTAGTATACAGAGAAGAACAAAACTTACAATAGAGTACAGTTGATTGAATTTGTGCAAAGATCTGGGTTCTTTATCTTTTGTACAAGTTAGCTAACTTGTAAAAAAAGGTTGTCTTGTAAGGCACAAACAAGAAGATAGTGAACTCACATCTTGGCTTGACTGAATTGGTCACCAAGGGAAGGCTGGATTAAGCTTTCGTTTATCAATTGATAACGAGTGTCTGAACCAGTATAAATATTATGTTCTTTACTAGCTTTTATTTTAGAACTGTTAGAAACTGATCATCACAGCCAAACAAAGACAAACTATAAAGCTTGAAGTCTCTGCAGCAGACCACTAAGTCTTTGCTACAGACCACTAAGTCTTTGCTGCACACCATTAAGTCTCTCCTACAAACTACCCATATAGTCTGTATATAATAATGAACTTCAAAAAATTAAATCCGCTGTATAAATTCAAATATTTTTGAATCAACTTATTCATCTCCCCTCTAGATTGAATCTTAGATCTAACAATTGATATCGGAGACTAATTTTTCAGACTTAACAGTTGTGGAAAGAAAATGTCATTTTTTTTTATCCGCAAAGAAGTTACTGACAATTTGTTTTTGTAAAGAAAATATGGCTCCACTAAAACTGCCTAAATGTCCCAACAGCGAAGAGTCACCTACATGTTCATTTGATAACTTCAATCATTGAAAGCTGAGAATGCTTGCACATCTTGACTCAACAGATGAAAGAGTGCAAGACATTATCCATGATGGACCTCACATTCCAAAGATGTCAGATCCAGTGGATGCAACCAATGAAGTGAACAAACCAAAATCTCTATGGTCAAGAGAAGACTGTGATCTAATACTTGTAGATAAAAGAACAAGAAACCAAATATTCAAAGCCCATGATGACAATATGTTTGAGATAGTGGTTAACACAACCACTGCAAAGGAGGGACAAATGAAATAAGGGAAAATAAGAAAGATGTCTTGATTCAGCAATACGACTGGATATTAATAAGATCAGATGAGAACCTAACCAGCTTTTATGAAAGGTTCAATATTCTTATCAACAATCTCAAAACCTTAGGAAAGATTTTCGACAATAAGGAAGTCAACCTAAAGTTTATGTGATCACTTGGAGAGATCTGGGGAACAAAAATGACAACGATGAGAGAATTAAGAGATCTTGCCAAGATGTCTCTAGCATAATTGTATGGTATCAGAAATAGATGATATCATAAAGAAGACTCTAGCTTTTAAAGCTCAAGAGAAAATTCGAAAGTCAATGGGAGAGGAGGAGACAAGTGACACCTCATCTATAAGTGAACAAGGACTATCTGAAGAACTTGTCTTGCTAGAAAAGAAGTTCAAGAAGCTATTCAAAAATAGGAATCTCAAAAAGAATTTTCCCACAAAGACAAAAGAAGTACAAAAGGAAGTCCGCTCAATTGTGGCAAGACAGGACACTTTGCTGAACAATGCAAACGACCCACCCAAGAATCGTCTGCACAGAAATACAAGAAGAACTACAGTTAAGGCAATCCTGGAAGAAAAGAAAGAAGCAAAGTCTATGCTGCAAAGACATGGAGCGATACAAACGCTAATGATGAAGAGACAATCTCAAACTCTCAACTCTGTCTTATGGCTAGAGATGATGAAAAGAAACATGTATTTGATTTTTCTGAATCAGATGCTATCTTAGAGGAATTGAAGGAAGTACTTTAAGAAACCTTAGAAATCTTAATTTTCCTTTTAAGGGAAAATAAAGAAAACCTTGAGATTATTACAAATCTCAAAGAGAAATGGAATCAAGCACACGAAAAAACCAATAGCAACTTAGTTAAAGCTAAAGATGAGATAAAGGAAACAAATGAAAAAGTAGAGTTTCTTAATGCAGTAGTGGAAACACTCACATTAAGAAATACCGAGCTTCAAATACAAGTAGATTCTTGGAATGGAAAGACCTTTTGTTTGCAGAAAATACTCAATGCAGGTCATTCCTCTAATGATAAAGCTGGGTTAGGGTATGATGACTGGATGACTAATAAAGTAGATGAAAAGGTCATTACCAATATAAAAAAAAGCAGAGCATTCTATTGTAAAAATCCTACAGAAGAGGAATGTCTCTACTGCACATCGTGAGCAGAAGAGCAAAAGCTGCACTACACAGTCAGTACAGACTAGTCTGCAAAAGAGATCTCTACTATAATAGAAAAGTAAAATCTCTACTGCTCAAACTCAGAAGGGATGGAGCAGACCATTAGCATGAACTGATGTAAAATACCATAAGATGCAGAAGGCCAGAAATCATAACAAAAGATTTAATGAAAGGCCTTATGAAGCTCAATATGCACCTAACTACTCAGTGTGGAATAACATCACCAAAACAACATGGAGAAAACCACACTTGAGGAACACCTGCTCATGTCAAATGCAACAGACAAGGTGGGAAAGCTTGAGCAGTCCACTCAGAATTGTAAGACCTAAGGTCTATTGTTATACCTGTGGCAAGCTCGGCACAAGTCCTTTGAATGCTGAAATTCCCACACACAAAAATTCAAGTGTGGATTCCAAAAACTAACAAATAAGGACCCATATGAGTGGGTATCATATACGAACTCTCTATGTTTTAATGCAGGAAAAATAGAGAGGAATATAGTATCTTGACAGTGGATGTTCAGGACACATGACGGGAAATAAATTCATCCTTGAGGACTAGAGAAAGGAACAAGGACCACTCATCATTTTTGGAGGAGGAAAAGCAGGTACAACTAAAGGTTATGGAACCACCCTTGGTAGAGGTTCCTTAATCTTTAGAGATATACCTTATGTCAAAGGCTTAGAACATAACCTGTTATCCATTAGTCAACTGTGTGATAAAAGTTATATGTATCATTTACTCATGATTCATGTCAAGTAAAAGAAAAAATCACACAAGAAGTCAAACTGTTAAGAATTAGAAAAGCAAACATCTATGAAGTAGATTTTGACTCATCACAGTCAAAACAAATAACATGTTTCTATACAAAAGAGGCTGACGACACAAACTGGCTATGGCACAAAAGATTAGCTCACCTTGACTTCAAAACTATAGCCAGATTATCCTTAGAAAACCTATTAAAAGGACTTCCACAAGTCAAGTATAAAAAGGATAAACTATGCAAACCATGTCAAGAAAGAAAGCAAACAAGAGCAAGCTTTAACTCCCTAAATTCATCAGAATCAAATAGAATTCTAGAATTATTACATATGGATCTTTTTAGTCCAATAGAGGTAGAAAGCTTGAGTAGAAAGAAGTATACTCTAGTTATAGTAGATGATTACTCAAGATATACATGGGTAATGTTCCTACATAAAAAGAGTGAAACTTGCAGTATGCTGACCAGATTCTTAAGACAAATTCAAAATGAAAAAGGGATTGAGGTAATCACAATTCAAAGTGATCATGGTACTGAATTTGATCAAACAGAAGTAGATATCTACTGCAATGATCACAGAATAAAACACAATTTCTCAGTACCAAGAACACAAACGGTTAAGGAGTCAGTTCATGTATCCTTTGATGAATCTAAAATATCCACGCATGATGTCAATGTCTTTGATGAGGAATGTGGATGCATAGATGATGAACAAGATGCAGATGAGATTGTTGAAACTACAATAAAAGACAATGAGGAAAATCATAATGAAGAAGAACAAGAAAAATCAACCTCTTAACAACAACTGGAACAAACAACTAATGAACAGGATAAGAGAAGATGGATCAAGACACACAAAGGATGACATCATTGGAAATAAGGATGCACCTGTGTAGACTAGAAGGGAAATAACTGGAGAATGCCTATATGCTTGCTTCATATCTGAAATAGAACCAAAAACTACAAATGAAGCACTAAGTGATCCAAACTAGGTAGATGCCATGCAAAAGAACTAAATGACTTCCAAAGAAACGAAGTATGGTATCTAACACCAAGACCTAGGAATTATCCAATTGTTGGCTGTAAATGGGTATTTAGAAACAAAACTGATGAAAATGGAACAGTCATCAAAAACAAGGCTAGATTAGTTACGAAAGGATACTCACAAGAAGAGGGAATTGACATTGATGAAATCTTTGTCCCTATTGCAAGACTAGAAGCCATAAGGACGTTTCTTGCTTATTGTGCATATCAAGGAAAATGGATGTAAAGAGTGCCTTTCCTGAATGGAAAGCTGCAAGAGGAAGTATATGTTGAACAATAGTCTGGTTTTGAAGACTTTGAACATCGAGAACATGTTTACATGGTAGACAAGGCATTATATGGATTAAAACAAGCACCAACGACATGGTATGAAATCCTCTCAACCTTCTTATGTGAGAATAAATTTCAGAGAGGAAAGGTAGACACCACCATATTCCTTAAAAAACATAAGAAACACATATTGTTAGTGTAAATTCGGTTGCACTAATAATAAACTTTGTGAACAATTTGCCGAATTGATGAAAATCTAAATTTCAAATGAGTTTAATTAGGGAAATAAAATACTTTCTAGGACTTCAGGTACAACAATTAGAAAGTGGAATTTTCTTAAATCAATCTAACTACCTAAAAAACACAATTAAAAAGTATGGTTTAAAAAATACAAGCCATATGAAAACCGCTATGAGTATATCAATAAAAATAGATAAAGATGAAAGTGAAAAGAAAATAAATCAAATCATCTATTGAGGAATAATAGGATCATTATTATACCTAACCGCAAGAAGACCAAGCATCCAATATTCAGTCTGCGTTTGTACAAGATATCAATCTGATCCCAAAGAATCCCACTATACTGTGATAAAGAGAATCCAAAGATATCTCAAAGAAACTACAAATCTTTGTGTATGGTATCCAACTGAATTAGATTTTACACTAATAGGTTTTTCAGATGTAGATTTTGCAGGTTGTAGAGTTGACAGAAAGAGCACCAGTGGATTATGTCAATTCATTGGTGCAAGACTGATCTCATGGTTTAGTAAGAAGCAGACTACTGTGTCAACTTCTACTGCAGAAGCAGAGTACACAGCTATAGGAAGCTGTGCTACACAAATACTATGAATGAGATCACAACTTGTAGACTACGGTATAATACTCTCTGAAACCTCAAAATTTTGTGACAACACGTCTACAATGACTATTTCAAAAAATCCATTTTTTCATTCAAGAACTAAGCATATTGATGTCAGATATCATTTTATCAGAGATCATGTGCAAAAAGGTCACATTAAATTAGAATACATCCCAACAAAAAAACAAATTGCAGATATTTTTACAAAATCTCTCGATGAGAGCAAATTTATTTAATTCCGTGGTGAATTAGGTATACTTGATTTAAAACAATAAAACTGGCCAAATGCTTTACTGCTCTACTACACATGTAAAATGCAGACTAGCATTATTTACTCTACTGCTTGAGGAATGCAGACTAGAGAAAATACTACTTTGCTGCACATCTATTTTTGGAAAGAATAAAACATTACAAAACAGTTTGCCAAAAATCAAGCAACGGTCAAATCAATTGCCGACACTACGTAACGACAAGATTTTTCTCGCAACGGTAATATTTTTCAACGGGTATAAAATCTCGTATTTTTTCAATTAGAAAAATCACTTTACTCACTCTCACTCTCTCTCGAAAAAATCTATCTCTCTCTCTCTCTCTCTCTCTCTCTCTCGCTAGAAATCATGCGCTCTATTGACAGAAACTACAAACCGTAATCTTGAAAAATTCTCTCAAATTAGATCTCTGAACTCAAAAAATTCTTTCAATCTTTTCGAAAAATGGCCAACACATGGTCAAACACTCCCCAAAAGAGCCTTAACTCCCATGAGTAACGAAGCCTAACGAAGAAAATCAAATTGCAGGCTGGCGTCGTGTTCGACTTCGAAACCCTAAGGAATGAATCCGAAGAGGTAAAGGAGATACCCAAGTTAATTGAAGAAGCTGGGCTCAAGTACTTTTGTGAAAGAACTAGCAGGATCTACGATGAAGAAATACAGAGCTTCATCGAAAAGACGAATGTTACGGACAACCTTGAAATGATCACCTACTACTCAACAACCAAGAAAGTTGGGATCTTAATAGGTGCAGACGACTTTGGACAATACTTCAAAGTCCCAAATGAATGATCGATAATTATTCCACCTTTCGTGGTAGCAGACGGAAGGTTTGCCATGCTGAGCGCAGACCGACAAAAAGAAGGAACCAGTACAATGAAGAAATTTTTGTCCAAGGAGCACAAGTTGCTCACACATGTTGTCAAGAAAGTAATTCTGTCCATAGAATTCTCCAAAGATTAGATCACATCTGATCAGCAAGACATCATGTGTGCGATTGTCTTAAAACACAAAATAAACTGGACAAAATTGCTCATGTATCAGCTCGCAAAGGTCGTAGAAGCAAAATAGCCTCTGGTCGAAAGAGTGATCAGCATCATCTGCAAAGGAAAGCTGAAGCTATCCGATAAGAAAGGAAGGCCATGGTCGATGGGTAAGCAAATAGATGTCAGAAAAATAGGCAAACAACCTATTGGCTTTACAAAGAAAACTAGAGTAGTACATACTAAACACAGTCTGCAGAAGAGGAGACTAGGCAACTTGTTGAGGCCTCGTCCTCAAAAACCATACCACCAAAAGAACCAAAACTTGTAGCACTTCATGATGCCAATGTGACACTGAAGCTTCTGATGCCTAGCGTAGAAGAACACCTTCAAAACCTAATCATGCAGACTGGACCATCTCAGGTCACCTCTGTTGCAAGTGCAGTAACAATCAGGTCTACTACAACTGAGCCAACAACAACAGCAATTATTCCAATCTCCAATATTGGAATGGATGTATGTATGAATGAAGAAGACCGTCCGAAAACTGCAACAGAAGCTTGGACCACAACAACAACTACTGAGGTCACACAGTCTTCAGAAAAGGAGCCAATTGCTAAAGCTGTACAGGCATCTCAAACCATAAAGGAAAGATTTCAAGGTTACCAGACCAAAACCTATGAACTACTAGATAAATCACAGCAAGCAGCGATGCAGAAGAAGGCACAAAAAGAACGAATGATTCAAGAGTTCGTCTGATAGCATAAACTTCCAATAAGGAAAACATCAAGGACTGCCAGGCCAAGACTAATTCCATCAGGACCAAGCACATTGTACAAAATAAATCCAGATACGTCTCAGACAAAGATTAGAGTAATTGATGGAATGACAGAAGCAGAAATCCATCAATTAGTTCAAATTCAAAAGGAGGCCTGTAAGGCGAAAAAGACCCAAGGAAGCATATATCCTGTTCAATGGAGCACTTGAAGTCAAGGACTCAACTTTGAAGACAAGAAGACACAAACAAGATCCACTAAGGCACATCGAATTTGTGCATACCCCTAAAGTAGAGGCTGAACTAAAGAAACTAACAGATAAATATGTTAGAGCTGCAACTTAGGAGATCTACGATTATCTCTCCAAACCAATTGTTAGAAGAACACAGCCATCAGGAGATGATGGTGATGATGATCAACCAGACTCTGAAACTCATAATGAAGATGATGATATAATTGATGAAGTTGCTGAAGAAGGAATTCAGGAACCAATAACAACACGAAAGGCAATAGTCGAGACATTTGCAGCCGAGTCTTCTACAGCAGAAGCACCAGCAGAAGAACATGCAGCTGAGTCACCTGCTAAAGAAGATACAGTCGAGTCATCGGCAGAGGAACCTGTAGCAGAGTCACCAGCAAGGGAACTTGTAGAAGAAACTTTTGCAAGGGAACAAGCAACCAACTCACTTGCAACTGAGGGTGAAGCAGTGGAATTACCTGTAGCTGAGGAACAAACAGAAGATTCATCCGTAACAGACCTTCCAATTGAATACCCTACACTACAGACAGAATCAGGAGCACAAGAGGCATCATTAACTAAAGATACAGCTGAGGGATCACCAGCTAAGATTGCAGCTGAGGTTACCCCAATGCAGCTCACACATCAAATCTCAACAAATTTCGAGGATAACACTCTGTTGATCTACAAAAATTTCAAAAGACCATTTAGACTACTCAACAATAGCTCACTGAACACATCCGCAATAAAGGCACAAGACTGGGACTGCTGGAAAACAAACTGCAAATAAAAACAGCAAAGACAATAGTTGCTCAACAAAACACCTCATCCGAACTAAGAGCAATGCGAATTGTTATTGAATCCTTCACAATTGCCCTCAATGCTAACAAAAATGGGAAGAAGAAGACTTCAGAGAAAACTATAACAGAGCACAGGACTCTAGAAAAAAATACAGTCCAGAGGGAGAAGTCTGCAGCAAAAGAGTATGCAACAAAGAGTAAAACTGTAGACTAGCTAAAATAAAGACATACAGTAGAAGCAGAAGGGGAAAGGTCTACAAAAAGATCTAAGCATCAACAAGAACAGACCACAAGACATAGAATTCAGGGGGAGTTATCCTATGAAGAAAGAAGAAGACATCACAATGAATTAGAGGAACAGCTTCATAAGCGCGACAGAGAAAGAGAAGAAGAACATCAGCATAAGCGCAACAAAGGAAAAGAGCATCACAGGTAAAGGTAAATTTCTCTATTGCTCTTTTATTTCAAGTTCATTTCAAAACAATGTAAATTAGTTATAAAGTAAAGTACCTAGCTTGTTGTTTTATTTAGAAGTTTTGTTAGCATTAATTTAGAGGGAGATTGATAGGAATGTGAAATCCCTCCAATTATATAGAAATCGATGAACAAAACTTAGAAGTATTAGCCATGATGTTGTTAGTGTGCTTAGGCTAGAAATCAAGTAGATAGTTGCAGTCTAGGTCGGATACTGGAGAGCAGACAGTTACAAATTAGGAGCATCATGTGAACCACCAGATGCAGACTACTACAAAGAATTTTAGCCAAGCAGTTAAGGCATTCATGGGCAACAAAAGACCTATAAATGTTTGAGAATCTAGGATAGAGCTTGCAGATGAGGACCAAAATAGAACGCATGAAGTGTAGCAGATCTAGGTGCAGACGAGGTTGCAGCAGAGATTGGTGCAGACGAGGTCTCACAGTACAGAATGCAAACTAAGGTGCAGAAATGGTTGTTGGTGGTTCTGTAAGACAATCAAAGCGAAGATTTAGGGTGCAGAAGGTGACAGTATAAGAATCTAAGGTAGGTGAGTTGTCAACATCAGTTGGGGAACACATGTGACAAGATGTCACATCAGATACTGTACAAAGTCACGGGTTCATTTCCTGAGCCTATAAAAGGGAATCGTCGAAGCTTAGATAGTAAGGCTATTGAATGAGTGATTGAAAGGCAAACGTGCAAAGCAATCAGTAAGTCAAAAGGTTACTCAATTGGGTTGAATCGTAAAGAATAGTGAAGAAGAGTTCGTTAGTCTGCAGAGAAGAACAAAATTTACAGCAGAGTCTAGTTGATTGGATCTGTGCAAAGATATGAGTTCTTCATCTTTTGTACAAGTTAGCTAATTTGTAAAAAGAGATTGTCTTGTAAACCACAAACAAGAAGATAGTGAACTCACCTCTTGAGTTGACTAAACTGGTCATCAAGGGAAGACTGGACTATGCTCTCGTTTATCAATTGATAATGAGTATCTGAACCAATATAAATATTGTGTTCGTTACTTGCTTTCATTTTAGAACTGTTAGAAACTGATCATCACAACCAAATAGAGACAAACTATAAAGTTTAAAGTCTCTGCTGCAGACTACTAAGTTTTTGTTGCAGACCATTAAGTCTCTGCTACAGACTACCCAAGTAGTCTCCATAGAACATTGAACTTTAAAGAAGTTAAATGCGCTGCATAAATTCAAATATTTTTTAATCAACCTATTCACCATCCCTCTCTAGGTTGAATCTTGGACCTAACATGACTCCTTTGAGGGCGTTGTCTGCTGTAGTTTGTTCCTCTGTTGGTAATTGGTTTGTTTCCACTGATTCGTCTTCCACTATGACGATTTCATGTATTTACGTATGAGTGAGGTCAAGTGTGATAACTTGGGTGAACTCTACTTGTTATGTGATTTATCTTCTATTGTAGTCTCTGTTGTATCCCTAATTAGTGATGCCTCTATTGCTGTTGTTTCCTCCTGCACTGTTGAATTTCTAAAGAAGTAGGCTCTATTGCTGGGGACTCGACTGCAGGTGACTCTGTTGCCTGCTCTTCTGCTGTTGATTTCTTCCGGATCCCTTCTTCAACTACTTCATCAATGATCTTATCATCATCATCATGGCCTCCTAGGTGTCGAAAATCATCATCACCATCATCGTGTCCTGATGGTTGTGTTCTGCCAACTGTTGGCCTTGAGAGATAATCATAGATCTCCAATGTTGCTGCCCTGACATGCTTAACTACCAGCCTTTTCAATTTGGCCTCCACTTCAGGAGTGTGCACAAATTTAATGTGATGTAGTTATGTCTGTCTATGCCTTCTCATCTTGAGAGTCGAGTCTTTAATTTCCAGCACTCCACTAAACAGTATATAAAGTTCAGTGGGTGTCTTCTTCTTATTAGTCTCCATTTTCTGAATTTGGACTATTTGATGGATTTTTACGTCTATCATGCCATCAACTACTCCAATTTCTATCCTTGAACCATCTGCGTTTATCCTATACCTTGTGCTTGGTCCTGATGGAATAAGCTTTGGCCTTGCAGCTTCGCATGTTCTCTTGATTGGGAGCTTGTGCTGCTTGATGAACTTCTAGATCATTTCTTCCTTCTGAGACTTGCCCAGTATTTCATCGGTTTTGGCTATATGTTCTTGGAACCTTCTGAAGTACTTTTGTAATTTCTTCCTTCTCTAGAGATTGTGTGATTGTGGTTGTTGTTGTAGCACATGCTTCTGATGTAGTTGAGAGCCAATCAGCTTCAATCATAGACAAATCTATTCCTACACTAGAGATTAGAATGATTGTTATTGTGAATGCTTCGGTTGCATCAGTCCTTATTGTCGTTGTGTTTGTAGTAGAGATGTCCTATGATTGTCTAGTCTGTATCCATCTGAGTTTGGCTTTAATAGGTTCGATCTCCTTTCTTGTATAGCCCTGTGCACTTAGCTCCTACCTGAGCTATGCTTGTGGTCCTTCTCTGATCTCTTGATAGCTTCTATGAGCTTTCAATATGAGGTTGATAGGAATGTGTAATCCCTCCATTTCTATAGAAATTGATGTAACAAAACTTAGATGTATTAGTTATGATGTTGTTAGTATGTTTAGGTTAGAAGTCAAGTAGGTAGTTGCAGTCTAGGTCAGATGCAAGTGAGCAGACGGTTGCAGATGAATGAAGAACGTGCAAGTCACCAGATGCAGACTACTATAAAGGACTTTGGATGAACAGCTAGTGCATTGATAAACAACAAAAGAACTCAAAGACTTCAAGATGAATGACTGAGCTTGCAGACAAGGACCAACATGGCATGGCATAAACTGAGTCAGATCTGAGTGCACACAAGGGATGTAACAGAGACTGGGTGCAGACTAAGGTTGCAGTATGGGATGTAGACTAGGGCTGTAATAGAGATTGGGTGCAAACTAAAAGTTGCAGCAGACTAGATTGCAGCAGAGGTGATTGCCAGAATGGGGTCAGAGGTTTGAAGTCAGTCAAGCAAGGATTTGAGTTAAAGTAACAACGGCACAGTTTCTAGGGATAATAGACTGCTAGCATTAGGAGCGAGATGATGGGGGACATGAGTGGACTGCCTTTAAAAGGGAACCGGTGAAGCTTATTGAGAAGGGATGTTGAACGCGGATTGAAAAGCAAAGAGTGTGAAGCAATCTAGCAATTCAAAGATTACTCAAGAAAGCTAAGTCGTGAAGATATAGTCGAAAGTGTCACTAGTTTGTAGAAGAACAAAGTCTTGCAGCAGAGTCCAGAGTTCGGATTTGTGCAAAGCATCTAGGTTCTTTGTCTTTCATACAAGTTAGATAACTTGTAAAAGGAAATTCTCTTGTAAACTAAAACAAGAAGATAGTGATACTCACCTCATGGCTTGACTACACTGGTCACCAAGGGAAGACTACACTAAGCTCTCGATCATCATTTGATATCGAGTGTCTGAACCAGTATAAATACTATGTCTATCTACTGCTTTCATTACATTGATATTTAGAATTGCTTCTAATAGATTATCACAGCCAAAAAGGGAAAAACTCAAAACGTTACCAATCTCGGCTGTAGACTACCAATTGTTATCTACAGACTACCTAAGTAGTCTACATAGAGCAATAGTCTACACAAAATAAGTATTCCGCATAAAAAGACCATTAAAATCTTATAAAACCTATTCACCCCCCCCCCCCCCCCCCCCCCCCCTCCCCCCCTCTAGGTTGAAACTGGAATCTTACAGAGGTTCTAAAGGTTTTTATCAGCACCAGCCTTCAGATACTTCAGTGCTATGTTCGCATCATAAAGTGCAGCAAGCTTTAGTTCCTTTGGTGGTAAGGCTTTTGAGGATGATCCATCAATTTATGATACAGTTGATTACCCAGTCTGCTTTTCTGCTGGTGCAAACTGCGTTTCTGCCTCCAATTCTTTAAGCTGTGCAGTAGGATGATCAGATATTGTCTCCTCTTCTAAGGTCTGCAGAACAAGCCTTCTTCTGGTTTCCTTCGTCTGCTTCGGTCGCATTGGTTGTGCCTTGTTAATTACTTTCCTTTTGGCTTTTTCAACTTTCTTGTCAGGCTGGTCTGCAACCTTTGCTATAGTCTGCACTGCTACTGGCTTCTTTGAGAAGCCTATTAGTTGTTTGTCTATCTTTCTCATATTGATCTGCTTGGTCACAATCCATGGCCTTCCTCCTTTGTCAGGCAGCTTCAATTTTTCCTTTAGAATGATACTGATGATTCTTCCAAAAAGAAACGGTTTGGCTTCTACGGCCTTTGCTAGTTGGTACATGAGTAGTTTAGGCCAATAGAGCTTGTGTTTGGTGAGAATTGCACACATTATCTCTTGTTGGTCAGATATGATCTGATTTTGGAAAATTCTCTAGATAGAATTAATTTCTTCACACCGACTACAAGCAACTTGTGTTCCTTGGACAGATATTTCTTCATAGTTCATATCCCTTCCTTCTATCGTTCTTCGCTGAGAATAGCGTGCCTTCCGTCAATCACTACAGAGGGTGTGATGCTTTTGGCGCCTTCATTTGAAACCTTGAAAAGCTATTCGAAATCATTTGGTCCGATGTTGATACCAATTTGTTTTGTGGAGGTGTATGTGTGAATTGAAGATCGTCTACAACCTTTGACTTCTCGATGAAATTAAGTACCTCCTCATCGTATATCCTATTTTTTTTCTCACAGAAATACTTGAGGCGTTCATCTTGAATCAGCTCAGATATCTCTTTTACCTCATTTGATTCATTCTTTAGTGTCTCAAAGTCGAGAACCACCCCTGTTTTTAACTCAACCTTCTTTGTTGGCCTTCGTTGCTCTTGAGACTTGTCATTTTTAGGAGTGTTGGATCGGATGTTGGCCATTTTCAGTGGAATTGAAAAAAAAAATCGAGTTTTTGAGAGTAAATCGAAAGAGTTTTGTAAACTATGGTTTGCAATTGGGTTGCAATAGAGTGCACTAGAATGAGAGAAAGTGAGATAATAAAAGTGTTTTTGATTGAAATTTTTTTAGAATTTATACTCTTTGAAAAAATTAGCATTGCCATTTTTCAACTAGCTATTACGGAGATTCGGTCATTGATTTGTTCGTTGTGTGATTCTAGGCAATCAGTTTTTAAAACATTATTTCTTTCTAAAAATAGAAGTGTAGTAGAGAAAGAAGTTTGTATTCCACATATGCAGTAGAGTAGTAGAGCATACCCAATTCAAATTTGATTCAAATCAATCATACTCAATTCACCTCGGAATTGAATGGATTTGCTCTCATCAAGAGGCTTTGTAAAATTATCTGCAATTTGTTTTGAGCTTGGAATATATTCCAATTTAATATGACCTTTTTGTACCTGATCTCTGATAAAATGATATCTAACATCAATGTGCTTGGTCCTAGCATGAAAATTTGAATTTTCTGAAATTTTCATTGCAAACGTATTGTCACAAAAAATTAAAGATTTAGAAAATATCATATCGTAGTGTGAAAGTTTTGACCTCATCCACAGTACTTGTGCAGCACACCTTCCTGTAGTTATGTATTCTGCTTCGGAAGTAAAGGTTGCTTTTTGCTAAACCAAGAAATCAGTCTTGCACTAAAAAAATTGACATGATCTACTTATGATTTTCCTATCAATTCTACAACCTGTAAAGTTTGTATCTGAATAGCCTCTTTGTGTAAAATCTGATTCACTAGGATACCATACACCCAGATTTGGAGTTCCTTTGAGATATCTAAGGATTCTCTTTACAGCAGTATAATGGGGTTCTTTAGGATTAGATTGATACCTAGCACATAGTGGATGTTTGGTCTTCTTGTAGTAAGGTATAGTAGTGAACCTATTATTTCTCTATATATTGTTTGGCTTATTTTCTTCCCACTCTCATCTTTATCGATTTTTATTGCTGCACTAATGGGGGTTTTCATGTGACTTACATTTTTTAATCCATATTTTTTAACTGTGTTCTTCAGGTATTTGGCTTGATTTATAAAAGTCCCACTTCCTAACTGTTATACCTGAAGTCCTAGAAAGTATTTTAATTCTTTCATTAAACTCATCTGAAATTTTGATTTCATTAATACATCAAATCTCTCATACAGTTTGTTATTATTGCAGGCAAATATAATATAATCAACATAAATTTATACTAATAATATATGTTCTTTATGTTTCTTAAGAAATAAGGTGGTGTCTACCTTTCCTCTTTGAAAGTTATTTTCACACAGAAAGATTGAGAGAGTTTCATAACATGTCCTTGGAGCTTGTTTCAATTCATATAATGCCTTGTCTAACCTGTAAAAAAGACATGGATGTTCAAAGTCTTCAAAACCAGGAGGTTGTTCAACATATACCTCTTCTTGCAGTTTTTCATTTAGGAAGGTATTTTTCGTATCCATCTGATAGACTTTGAATCCTTGATATACAGCATAGGCAAGGAACATTCTTATAGCTTCCAGTCTTGCAACTTTTTGTCAGTAACTTTTTGCAACTAGACTGACTTTGTTTCTGATGACTGTTCCATTTTCATCAATTTTGTTCCTGAACACCTACTTGTAGCCAATAACTGGATAATTTTTTGGTCTTGGCACTAGATACCATATTTTGTTTCTTTGAAACTCATTTAATTCTTCTTTCATGACATCAATCCAGTTTGAATCATAGAAAAGCTTCATTAATTATCTTTGGTTCTATTTCTGAAATAAAACATGCAGATATGCACTCTTCGATTGATTCTCTTCTTGTCTGCACAGGTGTATCTTTGTCTCCAATGATAACATCCTGTGTATGTGCCTTGATCCATCTCCTTTTGTCTTGTTCAACAGTTGTGTATTCCAGTTGTTGTTGCATCGTGGGCTGCTCTGACTCTGCTGCATTGTTGTTCCCTTCAGTGTGTGCTGATAGGTCTTTCTTTTCTGTAGCTTCAAGGCTTTCGTCTGTATCTTGTTCATCTTCTATGCATGCACATTGCTCATTAAAGACATTAGCATCATGCATGGATATATCATATTCATCAAAGGAAACATGGACTGACTCCTCAAATGTCTGTGTTCTAATGTTATATACCCTAAATGCCTTACTAGTTGTGGAGTATCCTATGAAGGTTCTCTCGTCTACCTTAGGATCAAATGTCCCTAGATGATTTTTATCATTGTTATGTATGTAACATTTGCATCCAACGACATGAAAATATTTGACACTTGGTGTCTTTCCTTTCCATAATTGATAGGGAGTCTTCTTATGCAGCTTATGTATAATACATCTATTTTGGATATAGCATGCAGTGCTTACTCCTTCTGCCCAGAAGCTTTTTGGTAAGTTTACATCAACAAGCATTGTTCTAGTTGCTTCTATAAGTGTGTCGTTTTTTCTTTATACAACACCATTTTGTTGAGGTGTTCTTGGTGCTGAAAAAATAGGCTTTATTCCATGATCATTGCAGTAAACATCTACTCTTGTTTGATCAAATTTTATACCATGATCACTCCTGATTGTGATTACTTCAATGTCTTTCTCATTTTGAACTTGTCTTAGGAATCTAGTTACCAGACTACAAGTTCCACTCTTTTTCTGCAAGAACATTACCCATGTATATCTTGAATAGTCATCTATTATAAATAGGATATACTTCTTTATATGTAAACTTTCTATCTTTACTAGACCAAAAAAGATCTATATGCAATAGCTCCAGAACTCTACATGATTCTGATGAGTTTAGAGGTTTAAAAATTACTCTGGTCTACCTTCCCTCTTGGCATGGTCTACACAACTTATTCTTTTTAAATTTTATTTGAGGAAGTCCTCTCCCTAGATTTTCTGAGGATAATTTGGCTATAATTTTGAAATTTAAGTGAGCTAATCTCTTGTGTCATAGGTAGATTTTATTTCAGCACCTTTCGTATAAAAACATGTTATTTTTTCTGACTGTGATGAGCTAAAGTCTACTGCATAAATGTTTTCCTTTTTTGTTCCTACCAGTTTGACTTCTTGGGTGAATTTTATCTCTTACTTGACATGAATCATGAGTAAATAAGACGTCATAGTTTTTGTCACATAAGTGGCTAATGAAAACCAGGTTATGTTCTAAGCCTTTAACATAAGATACGTCTCTAAAGATTTAAGAATGTACCAAGGGTTCCATAACCTTTAGTTTTACCTGTTTTGCCACCTCCAAAGATGACTAGGGGTCCTTGTTCCTTTCTGTAATCCTTCAGAATGCTTTGTTCCCAGTCATATGTCCCAAATATCCATTGTCTAGATACCACGTTCCATCTTGTTGTTCCTGTAGTAAAACATTGCCAAACTTGTATATGGTACCCACTCATATGGGTCCTTACTTGTTAGTCTTGGGGATCCACACTTGAATTATTTTCTTATGTGGATTCCAACATTCGAATTACTTATGATCAGGTTTACCACAAGTGTAGTAGTAGACCCTTGGTCTTACTGCCCTAGGTGATCTGTTGGTGTTTCTCTACCTCTTTTACTTCATTATGCATGTGCAGACGAGCTTCAATTATGGTTTTCTCCCTGCAGTATAGGAAGTTTTGTTCCATACTGAGTAGTTTGGTGAATACTGAGGTCCGTATGGCCTTTTGCTGGCTTTAATCTTATGATTCTAGATTGTTTCTTCATCATCAGAATCTATCTCACTCCATGTCTTTGCAGCATAGGCTTTGCTACTTTCTTTTCTTTCAAAATTCCCTTTGCTGTGATCCTTCTTGTACTTCTATGCAGATTATTCTTGTGTGGATCGTCTGCATTGTGTAGCAAAGTGTCCTGGCTTGTCACAGTTGTAACAGACCTCCTTCTCTACTTCTTTATCTTTGAGGGGAAGTTCTTCCTGAAGTTTTTCTTTTTGAATAGCTTCTTCGGATAGTACCTATTCACTTGCAGACGAGGTGTCACTGGTCTCCTCTTCTGTCATTAACCTTAGGATTTTCTCTTGAGCCTTGAAGGCTAGAGTTTTCTTCCTGGCTTCATCAATTTGCCTCTTCTACTCAACTTCAAGATTATATGTATGCAATACACCATATAGTTGAGCCAAGGACATCTTGGCTAGGTCTCTAGATTCCCTTATTGTAGTGGTTTTTGTACTCCAGACCTCACCAAGTGACCTCATAAACTTTAGGTTGACTTTCTTATTATCAAAAGTCTTCCCCAAAGTCTTGAGATTATTGATGAGTATATTGAACTTTTAATAGAAGCTGGTTAGGTTCTCATCAGATCTCATTGAGACCGAGTCATACTGCTGCATCAGAACATCTTTCTTGTTTTCTCTGATTTCATTGGTTCCTTTAATTCTGAGCAGCATAGCATCCCATGCTTCCTTTGAAGTGGTCGTGTGAACCACTATCTCAAACATGTCATCGTCTAGTGCTTTGAATATCTGATTTCTTGCTCTTCTGTCCACCAGTATCAGATCTCAATCTTTCCTTTCTCCAAAGTGACTTTGGCTTCTTTACTTTATTACTTGCATTAATTGGATCTGTCATCATTGGTATATACGGTCCATCAGGGATGATGACTTGTATCCTTTCATCTATGGAATCCAAGTGTGCAAGCATCCTCAGTTTCCAATGATTGAACTTGTCGAACAAACATGTTGGTGACTCTCCGCTGTTGGGACATTTAGGTAGCTTTGGTGGAAAAACAAACTGTTAGTAACTTCTTTGCAGATTAAAAGAATGACCTTTTTTTTTCCAAAACTGTTAGGTCTGGAAAGTCAGACTCTGATACCAATTGTTAGGTCCAAAGATTCAACCTAGATGGGAGGTGAATAGGTTGATTCAAAATTTTTGTTTTTATGAAGCGGATTTAACAACTTTGAACACTACTGTTCTATACAGACTATTGAGGTAGTCTACAACAGAGACTCAAACTTTACAAGTTTGTCTCTGTTTGACTATAGTAATCAATTTCTATTAGCTCTAAATATATCAAACAGTGAAAGCAAGTAAAGAACACACAATATTTATACTGGTTCAGACACTCGTTATCAATTGATAAACGAGAGCTTAGTCCAGTTTTCCTTGGTGACCAGTTTAGTCAAGCCAAGACATGATTTCACTATCTTCTTGTTTGTGGCTTATAAGATAACCTCTTATTACAAGGCAGCTAACTTGTACAAAACGTGAAGAACCCAGATCTTTGCACAGATCCAACAACTGGACTCTACTGCAAATTTTGTTCTTCTATGCAGACTAGTGAACTCTCTTCATTGTTCTTCTCGATTCAGCTTACTTGAGTAATCTTTGAATCTCTGATATTTTCTGCACGCTTGCTTTTCAATCACTTATCCAATAGCCTTACTCTCTCAACTTCAACAATCCCTTTTTATAGGCTGAGCGAATGAACCCATGACTATGAACAGAATGATGCGACAGCTTGTCACATCTGTGCCTCAACTAATGTTGACAGCTCACCTACTTCAGATCTTCGTACTGTCACTTTTTGAACATCAGACCTTTGACCCAAACCTTATCAACCATCTCTATTGCACTCCAGTCTACTACACTTTAGTCTGCACTCAATATTGTGAGACCTCGTCTGTACCCAGTCCCTGTTGCTACCTCGTCTGCACTCAGATGTGATGCATTTCATGCATTGTTGTGTTGATTCTCGTTTGCAAGTCTAATCTTAGATCCTGAAGTATTTGTAGGTCTTTTGTTTCCCATGTATGTCTTAGTTACTTAGCAAAAATCCTCTATAGTAGTTTGCATCTGATGGCCCACACAATGCTCTTCATCTGCGGCCATATGCTCTCCAACATCTAAAGACTACAACTACCTACTTGATTTCTAACCTAAGCACACTAACTACTTCATGGCTAATACTCCTAAGTTTTGTTCATCAATTTTTATACAAGCGAAGGGATTGCACATTCTTATCAGAAGTTTTACCTTTTCATCTGATTTCTTTAACTTATTTTTAGCCATGACCAGGTTGTTGTTAATCTCTTTATATGCTAGACTGTATTTCTCTCTGAGATTTGCAATAAGCTTTAGATTTTCTTTATTTTCCCTTGAGGGAAATGAAGCTTTCGGAGGCTTCCTGAAGTGCCTCCTTCAATTCCTCAAGAGTACCATCTGAATTAGAAAAGTCAATACCTGTTGTTTTTCTTCATTTTTTTCCATGAAACAGAGCTGAGCATTAGAGATCGTTTCTTCATCATCTAAGTCTGTCTCACTCCATGTCTTAGCAGCATAGACTTTACTCTTTTTCTTTCTTCCAGAGTTTCCTTTGCTGTATTTCTTTTTGTTCCTTTGTACAAACGATTTCTGTATAGATCGTCTGCATTGTGCAGTAAAGTGTACTGGCTTTCCGTAATTATAGCAGACTTCTTTCTCTGCTTCTTTGGCGTTTGTTGAGAGATTCTTCTTTTGAAAAATTTTCTAAACTTCTTACCCATTAGTGCAAGTTCTTCTGATATTATTTGTTCGCTTGTAGACGAGGTGTCACTCTGGTTTCCTTCCCTATCATGGATCTCTGGATTTTCTCTTGAGCCTTAAAGGCTAGATTTTTCTTCCTGACCTCATCATTGTCTCTTCTGCTCAACTTCCAAGTTATAGGTATACAGTATACTATACAATTGAGCTAATGACATCTTAGCAAGATCTCTGGACTCCCTTTATCGTTGTGGTCTTTGTCCCCCAGATTTCACCAAACAATCTCATGAACTTTAGGTTGACTTCTTTATTATTAAAAGTCTTCCCTAAAGTTTTGAGATTGTTGATGAGTACATTGAACCTCTCATAAATGCTGGTTAATTTCTCAACTGATCTCATTGAAACCCAATCATACTGCTACATCATGACATCTTTCTTGTTTTTTCCTAATTTTATTTATTCCTTCATTCCTGATTAATAAAGCGTCATATGCTTCTTTTGCAGTGGTTGTATGAACTATTATCTCAAACATGTCATCATCAAGAGCTTGAAATATTTGATTCATTGTCCTTCTGTCCACCACTACTAGATCCAGTCCTCTTTATGTCCAAAGGGATTTGGGCTTGTTTATTTCGTTGTTTGCATCAATTGCATCTAACATCTTTGGTATTTATTACAGGAAGACATGTTGGAGAGGTAATTATGATACCGAGGATTACAATGACACCGTCACAGAAAAAGTGGCCATTACTATTTGTCTAAGACAGTTTCTTTGTAAACTTGCATTTGGTTTGACGAATAAAAAAAGTCAAGTCCAACTATACAACATGTCGGGTTATATTTGAACAAATATTTATTTTCACACGGTCAATTGTATGTTGCGTTTTCATGTTGTACTTTTCGAAGTGGGTTGAAAATATTGCTCAATGACAATACCGATGAAGACATCTTTGTCACACACAACGTGGTTTATCGAGAAGTCATTGACGAAGTTCAGGATTCAATTATAAATCTATGATTGTTTACTAAGTGCTTTTGAATGTACTTTTACATTTTATGTTTTTCTAGGAAACAATTTTATTAATATTAATAGTGTTTATGATTTCTCAGAGTGAAAAACATTGAATAACTTATTTCAATCACTTTACGATCGTCGTTACCTTATTTGTGTTTTTTTTACATTATTTCAATATTTCTCAAAGTAAGTTCTTTTAATATACAAAACATATGTAGTGTTTGCCAATGTTATTAAACTCGGACCGGGCCCAACCAGTTGGGTTCACCTGGAAACCCGTAATCCGGTCCAAGAGACGGTTCAGATTAGCCCATTGACTCGTTAAAAGACCATTGACCAAGTAGTCGAGCAGTTCAACCAGTTGACCCGGATATGTGTTTTCGTGTTTGGACGTATCAATTCCAAAACCATTAATTCGTCATTTTCTTCTATTTTTTCAAATCCTTTATAATATTTTGCTTTTAAATATGTACAATTACTATATATGAAGTCAATAAAGATAGTTTAAATTATTTTTATGACAATTTGATCTTTAAATTGATAATAAATTAATTTCTAGATTAATTGATGATGATATTTATTTTTATGTTACATTATTCCATACTTTATTTTATAATTTCATAGTATTTTATACTAATTATTCCAAAATTATATTATAATTTACTACTTTTTATATACATTTTATAATTTTATTTTTTGACATAATAAAACATATGTGACGTAATTATTATGTCGTGGTTCAATAACGGTTGAACCAGTGACTTATCCATCTACTAGATTTTCTGATTTAATGAACGATTCGAGTCTAACAACATTGATGTTTTGTCATTCTTTGTTTTTTCTTTTTTGTTCTCGTGCATTACTACACGGGGAATAGACTAGTAACATACTAAAAGAACATGATAGTTGGTATCTCAATTATATAATCTTTGGAACAAACACATCTTTAATATGAGTACTTGCATTAGAATCTTCATATTTTTCCTCATGCTTTTCGTATTTTATTATATATATCATTATAGTAAATTGATCTATAAAAATTAAAAATATTATAATAATATGATAATTTTATCGAATCATAACTATATTAACACTAATACATATTCCAATGTATTTTTTTAATAATTTTTTAATTTTTTATGATATCATCATTTATTTATTTTTACAAGATCTTTCTTTTAAACAATCCAATGCAACGAGCCCTCCGTGAAACACACATCCAAAGAAAACACATCCAAAACGATGGTAATTACAACCTGAACACCACATGTCCGCGTGACGACCATATCACCCATCCGTCTCAAACCCTAACCTCAGTCATCTCTTTTTCCGGCGAGTTCTCTTCCTCCACCTCCACTCACCACAATGGCGGACAAAGACTCCGACCGCACCCTCGGTTACCTAACCCGAAAGGAGACCGAGGTCAAACTCCCACGCCCGACCCGCGTCAAGAACAAAACCCCAGCCCAAATCCAAATCACCGCGGAGCAGATCCTCCGGGAAGCAAGGGAACGACAGGAGTCAGAGATCAGACCACCGAAGCAGAAGATCACTGATCCGACCGAGCTCGGCGATTACCGACTCCGAAAGCGGAAGGAATTCGAGGATTTGATAAGGAGGGTTAGGTGGAATATTGGGGTTTGGGTGAAGTATGCGCACTGGGAGGAGAGCCAGAAGGATTTTAAGAGGGCGAGGTCGGTGTGGGAGCGGGCATTGGAGGTTGATTACAGGAACCACACGTTGTGGTTGAAGTATGCGGAGATGGAGATGAAGAATAGGTTCGTGAATCACGCGAGGAATGTGTGGGATAGGGCGGTGGCGTTATTGCCGAGGGTGGATCAGTTGTGGTATAAGTATATCCATATGGAGGAGATGCTTGGGGACGTGGCGGCTGCCAGGCAGGTTTACGAGAGGTGGATGGAGTGGAAGCCGGATCAGCAGGGGTGGTTGTCGTATATTAAGTTTGAGCTTAGGTATAATGAGGTGGAGAGAACGAGGGGGATTTACGAGAGGTTCGTGATGTGTCATCCAAAGGTGACTCTGTGGATTAAGTTTGCAAAGTTCGAGATGAGGAATGGGGAGGTGGGTAGGGCGAGGAATTGTTATGTGAGGGCGGTCGACAAGTTGGGGGATGATGAGGAGGCCGAGCAGTTGTTCGTGGCGTTTGCTGAGTTCGAGGAGCGGTGCAAGGAGATGGAGCGTGCCAGGTGTATTTATAAGTTTGCCTTGGATCATATCCCTAAGGGCCGTGCCGAGGAGCTGTATAAGAAGTTTGTTGCATTTGAGAAGCAGTATGGCGATAGAGAGGGAATTGAGGATGCTGTGATTGGGAACAGGAGGTTTCAATATGAAGATGAAGCCAGGAAGAACCCGTTGAATTATGATACATGGTTTGATTACATTAGGTTGGAGGAGAGTGCTGGTAACAAAGAGAGAATCAGAGAAGTCTACGAGCATGCCATTGCCAATGTCCCTCCAGCTAAGGAGAAGCGCTTTTGGCAGAGATATATCTATTTGTGGTATGATAAAATTTGATAGTTTTGTACCTTTTGCAACACACTGTTTTCTTTCCTGCTATTTGCACTTTCTAACCATGCTCTACCTTCTTTAGGATCAATTATGCTTTATATGAGGAACTGGATGCTCAAGACATGGATCGCACCAGAGATGTGTACAGGTAATTGACCCTATAGGCCTATAAGTAGATTTTTCACTATTGAAAAAAAAAAACAACAATTTTGATTGGCATATCTCACTGCTGACTGTACACTTTTGCCTCTTGTTGCTCATTTGGAAGCCTGTGTATGTAAAAGCTATAGGATGTGTATATCATCTATTTTTCTAAGTGGCTTGCTCATCTTTTATGTTATCATCGCTCCTTCAAACTCGTCCTCGTAATCACTGTGCTGAGTGCGCCTATTTGTTTCCTTACAAGTGACAGCAGTGTATGAAAGTCATGGCCTCTATCTGCTTAATAATTGTTGGGCATCCCTATGACGGCACTTTTAAGGAGTTTTTTGGTCTGTCTTAGCTGTTGTAGTGGTTAGCTTTTTTGTTTTTACATATAGCATTTTTTTTTTCTGACTAGCACTATTATTATGATGTGGAGCTTAAATGTCTTGCATATCATATATATTATTACGTGCACCCTACCTGTCATCATTATATGAGTTAATCAGATAAAAGATGGAAAACGTATATGATTGCTGGAAACCTGATGTTTTCTTGACATCAAAATCTTCAGGGAATGCCTCAATATCATTCCGCATGGAAAATTTTCCTTTGCTAAGATCTGGATTTTAGCTGCACAGTTTGAGATACGCCAATATAATCTGGCAGGTGCACGCCAAATATTAGGCAATGCGATTGGTAGGGCTCCAAAGGATAAGGTAATTATCATCAATTGTGCTTCTTTGTAGGGTTTGCATCATTTGCAGCATCCTTAACAAATTTTCTTTAATTGATTTTCAGATTTTTAAGAAGTATATCGAGATAGAACTGCTTCTTGGAAATGTTGAGCGCTGCCGGACATTATATGAGAAGTACTTGGAGTGGTCACCTGAAAGTTGCTATGCCTGGAGCAAGTTTGCTGAGTTAGAGAAATCCTTGGGTGAGACAGAGCGAGCTAGGGCTATTTTTGAGCTTGCAATTGCACAGCCTGCTCTGGATATGCCAGAACTTCTTTGGAAGGTAACTCCAATTGTTTGATTTCTTGACAGATTAGTGGAGTAGAGTCGATTTCTTGTTCATTGCTGTTAAAGTATAGTTTGAGCTCTGATCTCAGCAAGATGCACTGTCAGGATTTACTCTTTGTTTCTTGGGGATAATGAGTTAATTATTTACTGGCGTGGGTTATTGCTTCTGTGGTGAATGATGATATTCTTTGGTGACTTCATGACAGCTGTTCATTTCACATTGTGGTATATTTTTTACATTGTGTAGTATATAATGCTGTGTTCCGAGCTTGTCTTTGGAAGGCATGACATGGTTTAGATAATGATTATGAGTTTGGAATCTACTTTTCATCGCTGTCTTGGACTATATGTCTTTCCAGTTTCTAGACACAGAACTTTTATGAGATTTTGGGAACAGTATGTTTGTTGTACTCAAGAGTCTGACTACTTTGTCATGAAGAGTAACATTGGAATTGATTGTACAGGCATACATTGACTTTGAGATTGCAGAAAATGAGTTTGAGAGGACTAGAATGTTGTACGAGAGACTACTTGATCGAACAAAACACCTGAAAGTGTGGATTAGCTATGCTAAGTTTGAAGCATCTGCTATGGAGGACAATTCAGAGTATTCGCCTTCAGAGGAAGAGAAGGTCCAAGAAGAAGGAACAAAACTAAGGCTGCAACGTGCCAGAAGTAAGCCACTCGAAGTTTCATCTTTCTCCTGTATTTGTGCTGAATCCTACTCTTGTTTATTCATTCCAGTACTAATCTTGTTAACTTCTTGCATCAGGGGTTTTTGAGAGAGCAGTTGGCTATTTTAGGACCTCTGCTCCTGAATTGAAAGAAGAAAGGGCTATGCTCTTGGAAGAGTGGTTAAACATGGAAAGAAGCTTTGGAGAGCTTGGTGATGCTGGTTCTGTTCAGGCTAAGATGCCTAAGAAACTGAAGAAACGGAGGCAATTAATGACTGAGGATGGTCCTGCTGGGTATGTTCTAAATATATATTACTCCTTAATTCTCTACAATATATTTTGAATCAATTTTACACCATGTCGAACATGAAGACCTTGAAGATCATTTCATGGAACTCCGCGAGTGCAACTGAATATCTCTATTGACACAATAGAAAGGATTTGCAGGATAGATGTTACATTTAGATAGAACTCTTTACAAATAAAAGGAAATTGCATTTGAAACCTTCAACTTGCACAGCGATGTTATGTTTAGAGAGAGCTTTTTGCAAATAATATCTTAATCTAGTTAAGGATTCTTATTCATTTCCATCTCTGGCTTGTGTCATTTCACTCTGGTTCTGTCTGCCTGCTTTTTTTCTCGGATATTTTTTCATTATCTTTGATGGTCATGTCATTCGTCATCTTATAGTGTTAGGTCTTTAAAGCTGTGTTTTCTCTTCTTGATGACCCATTGTCCATGATGCCAATTTTTTTGAAGCTTACATTCGCATTGAGATGGTTTTTCTCTGTTGTATCCATGCTCCATTCACTTGAAGTTCCATGAGATGAAGAAACAAAGACCGTAATGTCTGCTATGTTGCTCATTGTCTCAAGCCTTATGCAAACTTGATCAGTTGGGCTGCCATCTAACAGATCAGAGTGGGAGCGCAAACATTGTTTAGTCAATGTTGATTGACCTTTGATCATTGTGCATTATCCTTTGTCTTTTTGTGTTTCTGTTCATTCAAGGGGATTAATGAAGGCTTGTTGGGCCTTTTTTTAGTACTCTTTCCTTGGCTACATTCTCGTTTTTGTGTACTATGTCACCTAGTTGGACAATCCCTCCCCGCATGACATCGGAAGGAAAAAAAATGTATTGACTTACTAAATACGGTGGTCTGCTGTCTTTTTTGAAAAGTCAGTATAGGTAGTTAGGGACTTAAAGAAGATGGCGAAAGTAACTAACAATGTCACTGCCTTTACATGCACCATTGATTTATACGTTCTCATTTTCCTTTTTCCTGTCTGATTTTGATGGCCACTTCTGTTTTATGTTTTTTTTTTTTGGTCGAACTGTTTTATGTTTCTTTTCCACTCCATGACATCTTTTTGGTGCCACCTAGCATTTTCTAGATGAGAGCATTCTTAAATAAATCTCTGATGTTATAATTCTCTCTTCAGTTCGAGCTTTTGGAATAAAATAAGGTTGTATATTGATCATTACTGGACGTTATGTATTGTAGAGAGGATACCCATAGGTTTCTGTCTGGTTATCGACAAGAGATCTATTCCATTCAAACCTCATAGTCCGATAGCTCATTACTAGAAGCACTCTTTTTATACTCATGCTTGTGAACTGTTCATGGTCTTTTTCTGCGTGGTGCATTTTATATTGGTTGTGTGTCTCTGTTTATGTGCATAATGATGATCGGCTGGTTGTTTGTAGAAAAATGTTGGTTGGAGTTACCACATATCCAAAACTTGTTACTATCAAAATAATGTTTACCATTATGGTGTTTTCCCCCTTTGAATTCCTTTGCTCCTGTTGCATGATTGCTCATATGCTTACTGTTTGTTTTTATTTCAGTTACGAGGAGTACATAGACTACCTTTTCCCGGAGGAGGTGCAGACCACCAATTTGAAGGTTTTGGAAGCTGCATATAGGTGGAAGAAGCAGAAGATTGATGAGTAGAAAGTGAAATGCAGGAATTTCATTGTTGCAGTTTTTTGTTAATTTTACCACCTTTCACTTTCACAACTAGTTAGTACTTTGTAATGTTGTGTTTGAATTACATCAATGATAGATGTAATGTAAGAGCAATTCCGACCATAGAGATAAATTGAATGTAGTCATTGTTATAATTTGATATCAAAGAGTTTTTGACCTAAATTGTAAAATCTTTATTTCAATGTTTGGTTTCATTTTAGAACAAAATGATTTCATTTTTGAACATAATGGTTTCAAAATTGTAGAATTTTTACTTTAATATTTAATTCTATTTTAAAATCGTATGGTTTTAATTGATTTTTAAATGCAAAAAATGATGTCATAATAAGGATGGTTATATTCAAATTTGATTCAGTTTTATTTTGATGTTGGATTTGGTTTAAAATTGAAATACGGTTTTTATATTTTTATGTCAAATTATAGATATAGAATCATATTTGATTCATGATTGAACTTGCACTGATGTTACATTTTGGTTGAATAGAAGTGGTAATGAAATGAATTATTGTATTCCACTTGAGTTGCTGAATGGAAATGGTCGAAATGATATATTTTCCGAAGTTTAGAATTAACTTTCCTTAGGCACCAATCAATACATACACAGTTTAGAATTACACCCCCATAAAGCAAAACATGAACCAGAAGAAAAACCAAGGCAAATAGAGCCTGGCAATACTCTAGATTCTCGTTACTGAACCTTCCAATTGCTGATTATCAAGGTGAAAAGTTCTTAGATTTCATTATCACAAAAAGAAAAAAAAAGTTCATAGATTTCATTTTTACTGAATATCCCATAATTTCACACTTTTAAATGATAGGGTATGAATTCATCAAATCCACAACCTATTTTTTTTCTGTTGAATATCCCACAATTCGACTCCTTGGTGGATACGTTTCTACCCCCAACTCAAAAATCAATCACACTCAAAATTTCAACACATTATTATAATTTTTTTAAAACAAAAATAATATCAGTATTTTTTTTTATCAAAATACAATAAAGCTTTTTTAAATAAAATATTATACCTCGATCATCAATATGATACAATTACAATAACTTAGAGATCTCGTCAAGAATGAGATTTAACATCAATAAAATTGATACATCAATTAAATTGATAAACTATTAGTCTCCAACAGAAAAGAGAAAAAAAAAAGGGGACAACAACAAAATATTTTGAGCCGAGTCCACCCCAACTCAAAAATCAACCAACACTCGACACCTCCCACCATCCATCGAGTGCGTCTCCGCCGCTCCGCTCATATCCATCCTCCTTTATTCTTCATTGTCTCGCTGTGCAGAATCGTGTGTTGTTGCGTTTCTCCTTTTCCGTTCTCGCATTGTGGTTTATTCGAGCTCTAGGATTCGTCTCGTCCATGAAAGTGATTGAGATCGGAGTTGGATGAGTGTTTTGGGTCTGTGTCAGGGGGTTTTGGTGCTCGATTGGCTGATTTTTGTGGTGGTTTTTTGGTGATTTGTGTTTCGTGCGCGTGTTTTATTGGGAAGTCGATTAGGGTTTTTTTTGATGTGATCGCTTTAATTCCCGCATTGGTGATGTTGTGCGGGATTAGGATCATGGGGCTGTTTCTGTAGCAACAGCATCGGTGTATTCCGTCGTGGGGGGATAGTTGATTTTTGATCCTAACGGTTTCGATTGGGTTTGGTGAGTTAAAGGTTTATTTTTGTTTTTAAATTGAGTTTTTTATAAATATAATTTTTATAGGATTATTTTTATTATATTTTTTAAAATTTTATTTATCTAAAAAAATTAATATTTTTTAAATAAGTTTCAGTTCTTTTTTTCAAATTTTTACGTTCTAAAAAACCAAAAAAAAAAAACCAATGGGATGCTGGAGTGACCTATGCCGCTAAATGCTCTTTGAAATTTAAAAGAAAAAAGTTATGAGGGTATTTTAGTAAATTTGTTGTTTTCTTGATTTTTTTTTAGAGGAAATTTTTTGGGATTTTTTTGTCAATCAAATAACCTATAAAATCAGAATTCGTTGATGGACTCATCACCATAAAATAATTCGGCACTCAACGGATTGATCTTTTAACCTCTCCTCTTTTTAAACGAGTAGCCCAACAAAAGGCAGGAGTTTGATCCTTCGTCTGTTGGATCTCAATAGCATATATGTTGTTTGTGTGTTTTTATTTCTTTATATTTTTTTTATTTAAAAAATTTGAAACAAAAAACATATTAAGAAAATATCGACTTAAAAAAATATATTTAAAAATAATTAATAAAAATAATCTCATAAAAAATTATATCCACAAAAAATCTAATAAAAATAAAAAAATCCGTAAATCATCAAATAAATCTGAATCATTAGATTGAAAAATCCAATGATTCAGATCCTTAATTGTACACAATAGCCCACACACATTATCGTGGATCCAAATCCCAAAAAGCATGAGGCCAAATATATTAAAATGACATTCATCAAATTCAAAAATTCTTACCACATATCGAATATTAAAATTCAAAATTAGATGATGTTTTTTTTCTTTTTTCTTCATCAATTATAAAGTTGAGGAAGAAAGAGAAGAATATGCCTTTTGATGTTTGATCTTGATGTTAGGGTTTGCTAGGTAATGTTTGATGGTTATTGAAGTTGAATTATTATGCTGTAAAATTTGAATTTTTATGATTTAATTGTTTTCGTGTAATGATCCTAAAATTTTCAAGCTTTGATTTTTTTTATTCAATTCAATACTAGACCCATATATTTGATATTAGTACATGTGGAACTTTATTTAGGTGGCTAAATATATGTGCCGCCTTACATTTAAATGAGATTTACTTTTGATGAGGGAAGTGAGTGTCTAGGTGGTTTTCGCTTGTACATATTAGTGTACCATGACAGGTTGATATGTTTGAAAATTAATTATATTATTATATTTTTTGTTTTGTTTTTTTTTTATCATATTTGTGAGTTTTATGAGAAGAAGAAAAAAAAGATAGAGGGAGATAAGAAGAATCGAGGTGGAGGAGGTGGAAAAAAAGAGAAAAAATAATTATCGTGTTTGTAAATTTTGAAAAGATAATTAAAATAAAAAATTTATAAATATATAAATTAATTTTTATCCTTTATTTTGATAAATAATAAAATTATTTGACTTATTTTTATAATTATTTAATTTTATTTTCAATTTTTTTCATTTTTAAAAATAATAACCTTTTTTTTCTTCCCTTCCCCCGAGAAAAAAAAACTCAGAGACACATCCCTCCCCTCCCCTCCGCTTCTTTCTTGATCTTACAAACACAGCCTTTGGTTCGTCATACAGAACCTCCCTGGAAACCTCATCGGCTTGTAGTGCTCTTCCACAAACCATTGTTTCTTCTCCAAATTTCTTTATATTAGGTTGAATCCGAGAGCAAGAAGTCATCAATTCATCAAATGCGTGTGTAGTTGTTCAAGGGTAAGTGATTTCATGACTTCCTGATTATGTTGCGTTCCTTTAATCCGATCAAATCAGTTCTAATGTTGTATTCAATTTGATGGAGCCGTTATCCTTGAATCTTATATGGTCGAGTAAATTCATGGGTTTGATGAATTTAGGGTTTCGCCTTGCTTGTACCGCTTCTTTTGAAATCGTGGGATGCCACGCTTAAGGATTTGATTAAGTTCGTTTTTTCAGAAGTTGTATAATCTGTTTTCTTGCTGATCTGCTCCCGGCATATGTTACTTGTAATTTTATTTGAACCATACTCTGGTTATTTGTTTAATACTTTTGTCTACTCTTATGCTTTACTGGCCTGAGCTGTTCTCGGTCTAATTAGTTGTGGTTTCAGCTCCTTTGTCTTTCAAGTTAAAAAATTCATGCTTCTGCCGTCACATCCTCATGCTTTGATGGATATGTTTTTCTTGCTTTGGTCAACTGGGATACAAACCCTCACATTCCCTGTTGATGCAGGTTTCAATATCCCATTGCAATTTCATCAGATAACGTGAATTTCCTGTTGATTCAAACAACGATTTCTTGATTTCTTATGACCACAGCTCTGAGTTGGGCGTGCCAATAAACACCGCTGTGGATTGGGAACAATAGGTTTCTCTATTTGCACAATGTCGCCGCTTCGGTCGATTTTGAAGGAGGTTGGGAATAGTAGATTGTTTAGGAGAGACGGTATGAAGCAGTTGGGTAGGTTTTCGGATCGGGTTTGGGTGATTGATGGAGAATGTGGGCTAGTCCGGTGTTCAAGCAGCAACCCTGGAATGAACAGGCATCACTTGTATAGATTGGATGATGTTGATGTCACAGGGAGGGTGAAGGGGATCGGGACAGCTGGACAGAATATTCATAAGAGGTGGTTTCTTGGGTGTGGTGATGGAGATGAGGGAAGCGCTTTGACGAAGATTCACGAGGAACGATGTGTTCTTGGGTGAGCTTTCTTTTGCTGATTATCTACTGGTTGTCTGTGTGATGCAATATTTGTGCAGTTAGATATTTGTTAATTAGGTTGTAGTGTTGCATCTATTATTGGGAATTTTCAGTTGGATGTTCCCCGAATTTCTCTAACATGGAAGTCGAACAAAGAGTTGGGCATGTGATAAATGCAGACAACCCTTATCTAGGTTGTGATAAGGGTAAGAGATTTATTTAATGCATAATGTTACAAAAAAAAAAGAAGCTTCAGAAGTCATTTAAAATGTTTTTCATCAGAAAACAAGCATTGAAATGTCTATAAGCGCTAGTAACAAGTTTAATTGGCCATTTTGAACCATCCAAAGTACTTCAAAGAATGCTATGTCCTGGACTTCTGAGCAATTTATGTGGTATTTACAACCTTGGCTATGCAACTGGTTTTACGTGGCATCTGTTTCTAGCTTCCGATGACCTCCTTCATGGAATCCGAAACTTGGCTTTGTCTTTGCTCTTGGTGGGCTTTATAAACCACCAAGGTGTTCCTGTTTTGGGTAGGGTTTGGGGAGGGTGAGATGTACACGATCTTATCCCTATTTTGAACCACAACGAGACTGCATCCTGATTTTTTTGTTAAGTTTATAGCATTTATGAAAAAAGTCTGTCTCTCTAGTCTCTCTTATACTGGATCTGTTTCATCTATATTGTTACCTCTTAGACACGTTTCATAGTATAAACCTTCACCTGCTGTTTGTGTAGATTCCCTGCTTTTTTTCATTTCTTGATGTTTTACACCTTGGCATAAGAGATCGCTACAAGTCTAAGATCTAACTTATGTATAAGCCCTATCTGAACGATTGAACTTTTTCAATCTGATCTTTGAAAACATAGAGTCAGACATTTAAGTTTTGCGACAATAAACGATCTTTTTCTTGATCGCATATTTATGCAAACAAGGATGTAACCTCTACTTTAATCCTATATTTAATACTTTTCCAGTCAGTTGTAAATGCTTAGTCATAATCTTGGCAGCTCCTTGTTAACTTAGCATTCAGGTTTTCGACCCAACCTTTTGATTTCCTATTGAATCTCACAACTACTTGAAGCTTTTCCTATTGAATCTCACAACTACTTGAAGCCCATATGCTGCAATCCTCCATAGCTACTTATTTCACCTCTGCTGCTAGAGATAAAAGGTATCAATCAATTTATCCAAAATGCAACAGTACCTGGGTCTTTTTTTTCCATCTCTCATCTCTTTGCTACCTTTTGTTGTAGTATGCACTACTTTCCTCTGATCCCATTATTTTAGATTTACATTGTTAACAATATAGAAATTCTGTTTATGGTTTTCTTGCCAAGTATGACTATGTTCTTGATTCTTCCAGATATTCTCCAGAGCAATTATTTGCTGTCGTTGCAGCTGTTGATTTGTATGAGGACTTTCTCCCATGGTGTCAAAGGTCGCAAATAGTTAGACATCATCCTGATGGATCATTTGATGCCGAGCTGGAGATTGGTTTTAATTTTTTAGTTGAGAGTTACTTGTCACATGTGGTGCTAAACAAACCAAAGTCGATTAAGGTTAGTAGTCTCTGCCTCCGCATTGACATGATTCTTCTTTTATTACTGCTCTCTCATTTTGTTCCCTTTTATTTATTTGTAATTTTTACCAATACCATAATTTGTTACTGGTTCTCTCCCTATCTACTTGATTGCTGATTCTTTTACGTATTCTGCTTTTTATAGTGCAAACTTTATCAACATCCTTAACGTCCGTTGATCAGGTCGATTTGGAATTCATGATGGGCTTAATACCTTGTGATTCATATATTGATGCAACTCTAATAGATGTTGCGCTAAGTTCATATATCAGGCGTTTGAAGGGGGGTTTCTATTATTGTAAATGAGATTTGGGTTAAGTAATAATATCCACTCTAGAGGAACTGCAGGGTATTATCAGTATGCTCTTGCACGCAAAAGCAACTGGGTAATTTATGCATGATGTTTGTCTTATGCATTCATCACACTTCATAATTTTCCTCTTTCAACAATAGTTATTTGTAAGAATTGTAGTTGCATGGTTAATTTATCGAGCAACTTGTATGAGAACCCGAGTTTTAATTGTTGGTGTTCCAAATAATGCCCAGGTGGACTAGGAGGCGCAAAATATTGGAAAATCGATAGGTGTAATTCCCTTCCGAAGAGAAACCATCTATTCTCTATTATATTTATTACATCTATTATATCTATTATATATATATATACACACACAAAACAACAAACGGCATGGCATACGGTATGGCATGATAGGACACTCAATTTGTTTCATCAAAGTATTATAGATATGATTGTTAGGATTTTTTCTTTTAATTTTTTATCAAATAGCTACGTTAAATTTGATTTTATTTTTTTAGATTTAATAGCTATTTTATTTTTTATCAAATAACTCGTAATCATATTGATAGAAAAGTTGACATTTTATATTAAGCATTAAAAAAATTGAGGATAAGTTAAATGATTTCAGTCTTTGAGGATAAGATAATATGACGCCAAACGAAATCGACAAATTGTGATGGAAAGGAATTTCGAAAAATAAACAACGCCAAGTGTTCTTCCTCCAATGAGGGCTTTTCTGTGTTTACAATTCAACTCTAAGAACTAATTTCTGTGTTTAAAGCTCAACTCCAAAAACTGAGAATGACAAATGACGGCTAAAGAACTTATAAAGCTCTAATGAAACCCTAACAATTACAAAAGACGAAAATGTCCCATAAAAACATAAAAGCATCAAAAATAGGGTCTAAACGACTCTGAAATGCTAAAAACTGTTAAGCTCAGCAGTAAAAGTATTGTGTTGTATTTCTTTCATTGTTTTGCTTCAGTCGATCAAATTTCATGTCTTTCTGAGCACGTTGAACTTGGGTCGATCATGCATCATAGGTTAGCAGAAGACATTCTATTGATAAGATGACATGCAGTAAGCAAAGCAAAGTTTCAGTATATACGAGGAATGTCCATCTGAAATAATAAGGTTCTCATAACCTGTAGGAGATGACGATTCTTACGCTCAGCAACTCCATTTTGTTGGGAAGTGTAAGTGTAAGAGGTCTGATGAATGATGGTTTGTTGAGAACAAATATCCTGAAACTGTGTACCCGTATATTCCCGTGTATTATCAGTGTGTATGACCTTAATATTAATAGAGAACTGAGTATGAATTTCAGAGATAAATGTACGAAACATAGAGACAATTTTAGATCTATCGTGCAACAGGAATAACCATGTCATACGAAAAAAATCATTTATAAAGGTGACAAAATGCTGAAAGCCAAAGAGATTTTTCATCTTATAGGGATCCCATATATCTGAGTGGATTACAGCAAATGGAGTATCACTGCGAGTGTGGACATCTGGAAAGGTAGATCTGTGGTGTTTTCCCAGTATATATACTTCACAGTTGAACTCAGAGAAAGAAAAACTAGGAATCATGATACGAAGGACAGACAAAGGTGCATGATCAAATCGTCGATGCTAATCAATACTTGAAACAATAAAAAAAGAAAATAGATGATGCATTCATATGATAAAGTCCATCATTTTCACGACCCCCATCAATCATTGTCTTAGTTCGAAGATCCTGTATCACAAAAGAAAAAGGAGAAAATATGATGGAACAGTTGTGATCTTTATAAAGGCGATTCACAGACAGTCCCAAACCTTGAGTACTAAGGAGAAATTAGTATCCTTGAGTACTGAACAAATTAGCTATTTTGATGTGAATGCTAAGTATCCTAATTCTAGTTAACCCTTTTATCTGTTCTATTGATTCCCTGTATTTTGTATATTTTTTTATTCTTATAGCAATATTTATTCGGAAAAACGTGGCTGCTACTAACTGGGTGCAACGAATACTCCAATTTTCACTTTTATATACTAAAAGTAGAGAAATCTATACTGTAGATTGATATAATTATATTGTCATATTTTAGTCGTGTATAGATTTATCATCCTATAGTATAAAAAGTGCAATTTATAGTACTCAATACAGGCAGTACGTTGTAATGACTGCAGCATCAGCGCTCCGATATTTATTAACTTACCATGGTTGAACTCCTTGAACTGTTAGAGGTTCATATATGACTCATATTTCCCTTGTATTCTTTTTCAGACAACAGCATCTCAGAGCTACCTTTTTGAACATTTAATCAATATTTGGGAATTCAATCCAGGACCAACTCCAGGAACTTGTAGTCTTTACTTCGTTGTTGATTTCAAGTTCCAATCACCGCTATACCGGCAGGTAACTTCTTCTTCTTGTTGTTCTTTTTTTTTTTCAAGTCTTGATTACTTAATGAGCTGAACGTTCTAAAATCTCCTGAATTCACAATATTTGCTTTAGTTGTTAGGCAAGTCTGTCAAGTGAATTTATTTAAAATGAGAATTCGATACCACATGTTGTAGACAAGGTTCTCAAGAACTAAGTCGGACTTGATGAATTAAGGGGTTCTTAGCTGCTTCGCATATGAGATACTGTAGCTTTTAATTTAATGGGTTGTCAAATGGCTATTAAGTTAGCGTTTGGGTTGCATGTTGGGGGAGGAGATCTTTTGCTTGCACTTGAGCAGCTGCCCCGGTTGTTTCTTAAGTTTTTTCTTAATTTCATCATATTCCTTAATTTTAAGGTTTTTTTAATTGTCTTCTCCAATTGTTTAGATGTATTGTTCTGACTTGTTACTGCATCTATCTCATTGTGCTTGTGACACATTTAATATGCATGCCTATTCTATGTGGTTTGCCAGGGTAGACTATATTCATATATGCAAAAAGGGTTGGGTTATGTCAACTGCTATTGGTTCTTACAAGTAATATGATTTTAACAAAAGAGTCATATTTTGGAGAATAAGAATTCTGACCAGTCAAATTTGTCGCAACGTAAAGTTTAAAATACTGTAATGTTATGATCGAAATTGAAAAACCTTGAGATTAGAGCACAAGTAGTTTTTCTTAGTTTTTCAATAATGTTTAAATCTCAAGTCGCTGTTACATTTTTACTTCTTAGTATAGTCAAATAAATCAGGACCCATATTTCCTGATCGCTGTATATATACCGTCTATCAGCTTGCAGCTCTTCTACTGTGGGCCTACAATACATTTTAAGAGTCTCACTTGTAGAAATGGATGTGCGTGGACATGGGTGTGTTACCATCCGAGAGAATTATTTTTGCATAATAGTTACATTAAATTTAACATGTCTTTTTGTTTTTGTGTAGGTGGCATCCATGTTTTTCAAGGAGGTGGTCTCTCGATTGGTTGGATCATTTAGGGATCGTTGTCGCTTGATATATGGGCCAGCGGCTCCAGTCCTTGAGAAATATAACTAGAGTATGCTACTCGAGTGAGAAGTTCAGATCTGGAAGGGCTTGTAAACTGAGTATGACATTGTTGATTGGAGCTAGCTACACAGCAGGAGGCCTCTGCGTTTTTCGGTGGTGTTTCTTGTGATTTGTACCCAATTTTTGGCTAGCGAAAACTAGCTGAGTTTCAAGAACTATATCAGACGATACTTTTTTTTTTTTTTTTTTGGGTCCTTTCCTTGCAAAGAGATCAATCTATATGGCAAGCATGTTCATGCCGTTAGCTCCGCAGCAATAGCCGAGGTGTGGTGAGATTGTTGTCACCACTGTCATTTGGCACCCATTAATTATAAATATATATCTAAAAGGTAAATTTATTCATTTATTACTATTTTTGTTTATTTTACTTTACCACACCTCGTTAATTCATCAAGAGAAAACATGGGCTTTTTACGGGCTATTCAAGCACCCTCCTCCAAATATTCCTATAAACAGAAACATCAAGCCCAAAGAACATTAGCAGATCAGACACTAACTCTAAAATAATGCTGGCCAAAGAATGTGTGGTTATTGAATCAGACTTCCAAGCTGTTGTTAATATGCTCAAGTCAGGGAAAGGTGATTTATGTGTCCATGGGATGATTATTGAGGATTGTTTGGAGTTAATGCAGTCCTTCCGTGAGGTAGTGAGGTTAGTTGCTCTTGGATAGTTAAAGAAACCGATCAAGTAGCACATGAATTGGCTTCATTTATATCCGATAGAAACCGAAATGATTAACAATATCCGCAAAGAAATTGGTAAATACCATTGAGGGTTTTGGAACTTTGGAGATGTGAAGAGATTCGTTTGTGTTCCGGCCACCCAGGATAAATATCCTGGCTTCGTCCCTGGTTCTACACTTCTACTTCGCTGTATTTTATGTCAAGGTCGGATTTGCTGGACAATTAGATCGTTTAACTGTTTAACCTTGAATATAGACAAATAAGTTTGTCACTATAGTTTCTCATACTAACTGCAATAGGTGATACTAATGACGCGAACACAAATATTTCTTATAAAATGTGGGGTACTTTTGTGTCATTTTTTTCTTCATAGAGTATCTATGAAGATTTCTCTCCATTTACTTCCAATAATAATCAATTATGTTAATATTGTTCTACTTTCTCTTTTGGCCTCTTCTGGTTCTCTAAAAAGAGTATTTCATTTAATAACTAAGAATAATATATTGAGATTAATAACTATATATATTTATAATGCATAATTTTATTATTTTTAAACACATAACAATAAAAAATAAAAAACAATCTATCCATGCAGAGCGAAGGATGATAAACTAGTATTTCTTATAAAATGTGGTGCTTAATGGTCCACCCTGCCGATGTATGATAAAAACATTAATATTATATTATTTTCGTTCCATAATTCTTGCAACACATAAGTATTTTGTATTATTTTATACGCATGAATATAAATCTCATTTTCATATTAAATCATATTTTGATTGTCCCGCAATATGTATTAGGTTGAATTACATAATTTACACAATCATTTATATTTCACGATAAATTTATAAAAAGTTACGTTTTATCGTCGTTGCACGCGTATCAAACTTTACATCGCCCGATCAATCTATCACAACAATTGTGGGATAGAGGGGGAGTAAGTTACAATAATCACTGGACTGGAAGCTTGGTTATGAGACATGTTATATGAGAAATTAGTCCTCCCTGCCTAGAACTCTTCAACAGAACCATGAATGGTTCAACAAGGTAGAGGTTTTGTTAAAGGGTGCATCAAAAATTTTCTTTGAAATGCATCACACAATAATGTTATTCCGACCCAACAATGTCTGTTGATCTTATCTTAACAACAAAATAATTAAAAATCCAAAAATGTTGATAAATCTAACCATGGAAGAAAAAGTGTTGAAATTTAAGGAAAGCAAGACTACCTAGAAAACCAAATCTTACTTTTGTCTAAACATCAAGCTTTCATTGCTTCCAAAACTCAATACATGAGATTTTCAGGCCTAGGCCTGTTACTGCAATAAGGCTAATTAGCCTATCAGAAATGAAACAAAACTTGTCTCGGGATTACAGCAATGAGGCATTACAAAGTAATTAGTTATCAATATACGCAGCAACAAAATATCAGTCACCGAAAGCAAGGCTGTATTGAACCTTGGAATCCTAATATCACAATAAGAGATTCTAATGAAAGCAGGTTGAGGGTTAGAAGCTGGGACTATTGGATGAAGATGAACTCCAAATAGAAGACATCTTGAAGGATCAGATGACTTTCATGCTAACAAAATTTGATGCTCTAAGATGTTTCGCAAAGTTCTGATACATAAAATTCCAAAGCTCGAAAAGAGCAATAAAATGCCATACCTTTTTCCAATTCATACAAACCTGCAGAAAAGCTTGAATTATCAGCGTCAAACCACTTGGAGAGAAAATGGAAGAATGAAAAATCATTGACGACAGTACCATGCAAAGCAAGGACCTTTTAAGCTTTTATGGAGCAAGAAAATTTGGCAAAGCAGAAATTAACTAGCATGACAAACAAGAAAATGATGAGCATCACCATAAATAAGTATATATCACTCTTCGATTGCTAATGTAGGTTAAGTATTCACAACTTATTTCAGCTGAAAAGCACAAGCATGCTATTAGCATTCACAAAGACAAGACAGCAGCAAACTTGGACTTGAGGGAAATCAGCAGGCCCGAGAAGTTCGACATGACTGTAGGAAAACTAATTATCTACTTACTTGTTTCAAAAAAAAAATAAAAAAATCATCTACTTGATGTGTTCTGACTTGTTCTAACTGTACTCAAATGAGCCAAATAATTTCTCTCAGCGAAATCATGCAGTGATCGATGGGCCTTGGCATTTTCATGCTCCTGCTTTCCACTATGTTCCTTCAAGAGCTTCCTGCATTCATCATCATTCTGCAAAACAATACCCAGCCAATTTATATATAGAAGCTTGAAAACCCTCACAAACATACTTTCAACGGGTGACAGAGGAACATACTAAAATTCTATAAATATACCAACAGATGATCCATATCCACCGTTCATATGAATAGTGCGTTTCCCGAACAAATTTGTGTTTTTAATCTAAATTACACATTTGCCATGGTGCATTGTCATGGCTTGAATAGTTGTAGGATGTGTCTTTTAAACATCATGTCATGGGATCAATTATACCCTTCTACGCTATTTTTGTCTTTGTTTATGGAGTACATTAATCCAATTTCCTTTATTTGTAAAAGTTTAAATTAATTTATTATAAAAACAAAAGTTATCATAGACATATGTATCAAGGAAAAGAGCAATGAATTCTAGTGTCTTATTGGACAATTTGTCAAAAAAAAAAAAAAGTTTAACTTCATTTTATCCTTATAAAAGCGTATATAATTAATGGAGAAAACTTCTAATATGCTTTCATTGTTTGAGGAAAAAAAAATAATTCTCATCCAAAACTCTTTCAGTCTTTCTAAAGAAAACAAAACAAAACAAGATAGTTTGTCTATAAAATGAATTTTCTAATAAAATCAAATTATTGAAATAAGTTAGCTTACAAAATTAAGTTAACCAAATTTTCTTACAACATGCACAACACTTCAAATGTTCATCTTATAAGATTTATATAATTAATGAAAATAAGTGTCATGTATTGAATAAAAGCTTTCAAATCACACTTTGATATCTCTCTCGAGATAGAACTATGATATTTTGGAACAAATTATGGTAAAATTAGATACAATACCTGTATCTAACTTAACCCCTAAGAATGAAACACAATTTAAGACCAAAGGAAAAACGTTTTCACATTTTATACTATAATAAGGAAAAAATTAACTTCAAATTAAGAAGCATAGCGAAAGAATACTTCCCTCCAAAAAGTTTTACTACAGATGTGGAATAGACAAATTAACAAAAACATGACTAAGATTTAAGTATACTAATGAGATTTACTTTTAAGGGTTATTCACCGTCAAATATGAAGTGACTAATTTTAATATCAATATAATATTTTTTGAAAAATCATATACTCTTCCCGTCCCACAAGGAATGAAACACAATGATAGAGAGATTTATCGAGATAAACTTTGATTTTCATCATGAACAATCAAATATTATTTCACGCAAATTTATCGTAAAACATCAGTTACAGTGGAATATAAATTATATACTTTCATATGACAACGGTTACGAAACGATCGTACATGATAACCAATAAAAATCAAACTTATCAAAATACATATTAAATATATTTTTTCAAAAATATTATATCTTTTATAGGATAGGAGTATAATATAACCCTGTTATACACACGGGGCTTAATCTTGTCTCTAACCAAAGCAAAATAATCGAGCAAGTAAAAACCAGAATCATAGTCACAATCAAACTCATGTTCATGTGGCATGAAGAGTCTGATGCGGGTTAGGGAGATAACACCCTAAATTGGAGTAGGCGGCAATCTAGAAGAACCGGGGAATGTGGATATGTATGGTGCATATTGCGAACACGTGTCTGAGATGCAGCACACGTTATCTGTAAGACTAATCATAAAAAGTGGAAGATCAAAACATCAACACCAACATTTAGGAGAGAACCATCTTATATTTTTTTATTTTAAACACAAAAGCTCATATGTAAGTTGTTCTGTATCCAGAGTGTACCAAAGTTCTGCATAACTTGGTTTATCAGAAAATAAGTTCACTTGGGACTTAGGATGCAACAAGTGGGGAAGGTAGAAATAAGGCCGCTTGTTTTATATTCATGTTCTGACAATTTCCTGGGTTCCCAAATTGATCAAAAGGCCTTAACCTCCCCCCC
>LIEC01010227.1:31163-72692 GCA_001925005.1 Drosera capensis | reverse complement strand
CTAGACCACTCACCTTTCCCTCCCTCACTTTTCCTCTCCATGTTCCAAGTCCCGACTCTATTATCGAGTCAAAGTTCGGGAAAAAAGATTGAGAAAAAAAGAGTTGGAATTTCACTTATCAATACCAAAATACTAGGAGCACCTCCAAGCTTCACTGTAAAGAGTAAGAAATCTCAAACCACAAACATCTAAAGTCCCAAGTTAATATTTCTGGCTCACGATCCTGAAACTATGGAACTGTAATCTATGGAGACACAATGCTAACCGAGTTCTACATGCCAATGTGAATTTCATTCATATCCATCAACAATTTTTGGGTCCAAAGACTATTACCAGCATTTCAATGCTTTCTTGGCACCATTCATTATAGGTTAAATCCTGTATGGTCCAAATGAAGATATCACCCTAAATAAACCAAGGCGACGATAAAGCCAATTTGCAAATGTATCAGAATCTAAGAGATTACCCAAGGGACATGGATGAGAGCCAAGGAGTGTAATGACAAATTAGTAAACACAAGTAAGTAGTCTAAACTAAGACCCCCGATGATAGGACTTCAACCATTGGTTTCAATGAACAGAGACGTGAACTGTTTGGTATCGATTTCTGTCTTTTTAAAATCAAAATCAGGACTCAGTATGTCCTCTGGGTGGTTTACCAAAACAAACAACGATTAGGGAAAGAACACAGAATAGAGATTTACAGGCGGGTGACACGGTTATCAGAATCACAGGTGACATGAAACCAAGTACAAGGATTAACAAGGGTCGGATCCCAGCTCTGCAACACATTCCCCGGATCCTTCACTGCCCTCCTCAAAGCATACAAAGCATCACCTGCCCAAACACCACAATATTATTCTTTCCATATTTCAAACACAAACAAAACAAACCCAAATAATCAATTTTAAGCCAAACCACACAAACCCAATTTCAAATTACCATCTTTGTTAGACTCTGAAGGAGAAATAGACGAAGCTATGAAGAAAGCAAGGACATAGAACACTGCCCGCATCGCCATTGATGAAACAAAACCAAAACCCTTGATGGGGTTGCTAATTTGAATGAGTGGCCAAATGGGTTTGCGTTGAGTGGGGTTTTGAGGGCGTTGGTGAAATGGTAGAAACAAGGATTGATGGGACTTGAGAGGAACAGAGGATAGGAGATGCCCTGACAGTGTTTTGTGTGTTGTGTGTTTAGTGCCAAGGCAATGAGGGCAAGTTATTCTCGTGTTTTTTCTTGTTCTTGTCCCAACCCTTGCTTCGGCCTTTTATCCTATGTTTGGATTAACCCAATGAAACCGGAAATGGAAAAGACTGATTTCGATAAAATAAAGAAAATTATGTTTGGTTGTTTCATTTCGACTGAATAAAGCATTTTATCTGAAATCACATTCTATCCTAAAATCCACGTTTGATTACTATCTTGATGAAATGTAAAAAAAACTAATTAATTAACCATATATTAAATTAATTAAAGTATAATCATTATGAAAATAAAATTGTTCAATTAATTAAGCAAAGAGTTAGATTGATAATACTTTTTTTTGAACGGTGTCTTTATAAAAATATTTTGATTAAACTATTAAAAGTTTTCATTCCATTCTATTCCATCTCAAAATATCAATAAAATAGACAATACAAAACTGCAATATCTCATTCAATTTCATCATTCATTCAATATCTTCCTCCATTCTACCTTAACTCTTGGATATGATAAAAGTAGGGGCCATTGGGACTTGCTAGGAATATGATCGATCGCTTGGTTGAATAGGGTTTGTGTCAAGGACAGTTACATCTCCACAATGAATTTTTTAGTTTGTTGATTTTGAAAAGATATCAATAAATCACGTAACATTTATGAAATATAATGAATAAAAAATAATTTTTTAATTGATCATATAAAGTTGATTGTCGTTATGTTTTGGTGGGCGGATCATATGAGTTCTCGTCATATGATTCCGGCTAGGTTGAACTAACAGCTGTAAATACGCTATAAGTTCTCGGGCATGCCAAATATCCAATATCATTGCAAATTTGGGTGCCTATTGATTCATGCTATTATTTGTTCAAACAAACATGGTCTTGCCCGTACTGTAAGGATAGCAAAATTATAGCCTCCTATGTAGTACAAATAATGTTAGCAAATGTTTGACCTCTCATGACCGCATGCGTATTGGAGACATTCACTTCGCCAGGATTCGGCTTGTAATTATTTTGAATCAAAATCTCCAATTCTCGGCTTCTCCACTTCATTGACTAGCCACCTTGTTGGCCTGGTTTGGATGAGAGTATGCATAGACAACTCCTGCAGAGCTCTAAGATCCTTCAAATTACAACATTAGACATAGGAGCCGAACGTTCCAGTTCGGCTTCTAATGTTTTGGTTTGGGTTTTACTCTGAGTTGCGATTGGATCCTTGGTACAAATCGAGACATGGTCCATCGTCTGACTATTGTGGTCTAGTTGTCATGGACCGTTGAGATTGCTTATGAGCAAGTTCTCACGTTAATGAGATTGAAAGAACTGTAACTTGGCACAAAGCTGATTGTAATGTCTTCTCAAGTATAGGATCTGAAACCAGAAATCAAAGATATACAAATAACAGCGCAGAGCGATCAGGCTCAGTCCTCCTGATAACTCTCAAGGCGCTTCATTCATCATCAATCATAAATATATATACAACACATAGCTGCCACATTGAACACTTAAGCATATATATACTTGGCCCGTGGCAAATCTGGAACAAAGCATACTTAACCTGTCCAGTTATATACAAAATGCACAGAGTGGTTGCATCAGGAAATGCAGGAAGCAGATTCTCCTCAGGGGCCAGCTGAACCAGAAGAAAATTCAGCCGCCCTGTATCCTGACAGACCGTCGAGGATATTGTGCAGCGCTTTCTCATAATTGACAAAACCCATCAGCCAAAATGAATGACCATCCACTGTTGCCATCTCTATGAACCTCTCCTGTGGGTTTTCGTCATTGGTCACAGGGTTCACACTGCTCATTTTCTCCCATGGTATCATCACCTGCATTTTAAAAGTCGTATATAAACCATGTTATTGTCCTCTACAACCAGGGATTGGAGGGACTCATCCATGGAAATCAAAACATCATCTCGACAAGTCTTTTGAAGTTAGAAGGTGCGTTTAAAGCCAAGGTGAAAGTATCACACCCAACCAGGGACTGAAGTTTTGAATACCTAAACTAAAACAATACCTTAATTACGGCACATACTGGAAAACAAAGTTGCAAGGATACATCCGTCGACAGCATACCTGATAATTGCACCAAGCCTGCTGGCCTGTTGGATCTGCGATAGACAAAGGACTGTCACTATGGAAACCGATCCGAGCAGTCGATAGGTACAGGGTTCCAGCCACAGGACCAGCCGAGGTAGACAGATAACAAGCGAATGTCTTCCTAAGCTTCTCGTTCGGCTCTGTAGCGAAATTCTGTTTGAATATAGAACGAAATCCACCTTTTGACACCGCCTTGGCTGCCAACTTAACCTTTCCACATGCAGTTTTTGACACTGAAGGCCCCATTTTCACTGCAAAACCCAAATAGTTAAAATCAAAACAATAGATGATCAACTTATAAAAAGTACTTAGTATTGAATTGAAACCCACGGTTATGCCAAACGTTCTGGGACGCATCAGAAGCCTTCCTAGTCCAGGAACTGAACATGTTGGTCACGCCCTTAAAGGGGTTACTGATGGTCGACTTCTTCACCGGGATACAGACAATGTAAGGATGATCCAATAGGCTGGTCTTCTGGTTGTCGGGGATGCTAGCTCTTGGGTCTGCTGGCGGGGTGATCACGTTCTTGTCCTTCTCCTTGTTTACATCATTGTCACACGACGGCGATGATTCTGGTTCCTTGTTGCTGGCTAACGGTTCAGTCTCTTCGGATTTGTGGTTATTATGATCATGCCTCATAGTTGATTATGTGAAGAGAAAAGTCTACTGCAGAAGTTCTTCATGGCTAGATGTAGTGGATTAGTTAGGGAACTGATCGACTTAAGGCCAAAAAGGCTAGATTAGGACAAAGAGAAAGCAGCGATTTGGATGACGAGCGCGCTTGATACAGACATTTTACCTAATCGATAATCGTTTAGTTTGCGTTGCGTTAGATGATGGATCAACCTTGCTGGAGCTAAGGTTTGATGATGGTTGAATTTAGCATAAACTATCACAATAGGATGTTTCTTTCCATATGTGTTCCTTAGCAAGCTAGATCCTTTCAGCCTCAGCATTCGAGCAGGCTTACCATTTCTAATTTACTATTGTAAAATCTGAGACTATCTCAGCGGCTCAGCCCATTCTAAGATCACTGCTTATTAATATTTTTCCATTTGTTCAATCATGCTAAAGTCTACTACATAACTACTTCTACAACGCAATGAGGCATCTCATCATAGTGGTGTGAAATGAAGTGAAACGATCCATCATTAGCTAGGATCATTGGTTCGATACGATGAGACTGATTTCATTCGACCGGGATATATATCATTTCTTTCATTAGAAGGGCATACCAAGTAACCAATGTAGGCAAATCCGATCACTAAGATCGTCATAGATAGATATAGAATACTAAATAGAGAATGAAAATAATCATACGCATACCTTGATCGTCGTGATGCGCAACGAAAATTACTTATGACGAGTACACGATTGAATTGATTAGATATGTAAAACTGGATCATAAACAAAAGACGTTAACAAGTTTCATTTTCCTAATGTCCCTGACGGCCGGTGTAGATGAGTTATCATGTATAGTAGTTAGGAAATGTGAATATATATAAAGATGTAGTAATTATAGTAGTATTCTCTATTTAGATATAGAATATTAAATAGAGAATGAAAACAATCATACGCATACCTGATACGCAACGAAAAATTACTTATGACGAGTACACGATTGAATTGATTAGATATGTAAAACTGGATCATAAACAAAAGTCGTTAACAAGCTTCATTTTCCTAATGTCCCTGACGGCCGGTGTAGATGAATTATCATGTATAGTAGTTAGGAAAGGTGAATATATATAGAGATGTAGCAATTATTGGACCTACTCATCACGAATCAATAAATATCTACCTAACCCACAGTAATCGGCCGATATTATACTAAATAAGAGCTCATCGTCTCATTTTAGACAAACTAATTAACCCGATTTAATATGATGACAATTAATATAACCCAGATTTATGTATTAAATCTAACAACCAAATATAGCAAGTAATTAAATGCGAGGTTGAATTGGTTGTTCAACGTGGTAGAAAGAATTGTTCTTGAAATAAACATGGGACCAAAAATAGAAGACAAATTGATCACAAGTTCAACAACAGACCTAATATACCACTAGTCCAACATTAACCAAAGTCTTATTTGTCAACCCTAGCTAGCTCAACATATTACTCGTTTTGGATGACATAATATAACATCAGACATGGCACAAGGAATCTTTAGTCACTCATATGCATACTAATCAACCAGTCAATTACTTCTGTGCTAAGTTGTTACTCCCTCTGTCCATAATGATCATAACACTTCGAGTCATTCTCAAGGGAAAATTTAACCCGTATCGTTAAAAAATCATAAATTTATGATGAGGCATAAATAATTATTTAGACGATATACTTTAACCGTATTTATGGTGCGTGCGTCAAATGTAATTTGTTAACTAAGGAAACAAAAATTCATATTATGTGTATTAAATAGTAGAAAACATATATATTGCAATTATTTTAGGATGGATGAAATATTAAGAGGTTTTCCTCAAATTAATCGGGGATATTTATCATCATTTTAGATTATCATGTGTTTTTTATGTGAGAAACGTTAGAAATTAGCTGTGAATTTCAGAAGTTTCTATTCGACACAAACCAGCAATCCATAAGTAATCGAGAATTTCATGAAATCAATTACTAAAAATTACTAAAAGATTAATAAGAATAAAACAGATCAAAATGTGTGATTAAAGTGGAGGAGCGGAGCAGTCAGTTGTACGGAAATCAGATTTTGCAACTTATGCTGATTTCAAGGAAACAGCACGGAAGACGTGATACATTTTCACCCAAAAAACAAACAAACTTCTCATTACTTTCTCTCTCATTTTTCTCGTGTTCCTTTTTCCCCTCTGCCTGACCCTTTCCCACTGCATGATATCTTCTCGTGTTATATTTACTCCTCATGATTAATTGTTCCTTTTCTCCTCAAATATATATAACAGGAATCCTCCCTTCTTCCAACCCACATAAACAAAGTTCCCAGAATCAGAAACAGAAAGCTGAAACGATATGTCGAGATCAATGGAGGAGTTGGATTTCTTCGGCATGGAGAAAGAACGGACTACAAACCATGCTGGTTGCGTGAACTTTCGAGGTGTGTTAGATGTTCTGTGTTTGATTAAATGCTCGAACCGAACAAAAAGTTCGAGTTGTGTCTTCGATTGATTAATCAGTTTGTTGGTTTCGTGCATTGATTTGGAATGTTTTGTGTTTAGAGATATCGAGGATCAACCCTGAAGTGCTTAGGAGTGTCATTGCGAGAGGATCCACAGCATCTGCTTTCAAGCCTTTCATGAATTCATCTACGGCTCCAGCCACTCCTGTCATGCCTCAGTCGACCTCTACATTGTTTTCCTACTCACCCGATTACAATCCCGTTTCCAGGTACTCATACGATATATATCTTGGCATATTCATTTCAGTTTGCCCCTTGTGATACATTTTAAGTAGGTACATAGGGATCAGGCGTAAGATCAATCAATAACCCGAGCATATTACTAACGCCCTCATACTATGTAGAAGCATGATCATACCTAAACCAATTGTTAATAGGAGAGTGGTTCAAAAACTATCTTGCATCAGTACAATTGTCGGTTTCCCTTCACCTCATTTTATTTTTGTGATTGTTGTTTATTGAGTTTCTGTGGTGGTATTCTGCAGGAATGATGTGGAGGCTGCTCCGATGACAGTATTCTACGATGGTGTGGTTCGTGTTTATCATCTCCCTCGACACAGGGTACTGACTTATTTTCTCAATCATAAAAACATCAGTGCCATAAACTAATCTTCAACTTCATAATGCATCATTTGTTGTATAGTCTATCAAAATTTCGTTCCTATGGTTGGTCACATGTGCAAATTAGATGCAACTGGTTTGTTCTGTCTGAATAGCCTGTTATCATTCATAAATCACATTATCAATGATTTGTATATACAGGCTCAAGCTATTGTGAAGATCGCCCTCGAAGCAAGCTCCAGAAATGGTTTACCAAAGATTACTCGCGACGCACCTCATGGAGGTACATCAACTCCTGCATCTTATTGATATTTATTCAGAACTGCAAAGCTAGATTCTAACCATACTGCTCTAAACCCTTGTGCATTCAGATATGCCAATCGCCCGAAGGAAGTCGCTACAGAGGTTCTTGGAGAAACGCAAAGAGAGGTACTGCTTCCCTTGGCACTTCTCTCCTGAACTGCATATCCGAGCTCATAACTAGTAAACAATAATTAGAAGAAGCATGTTCTGAGCTCATCAAAATATGGATAAGAAGATTAATTAACATAGAGTTGAAATTTTTCATTGCAGGCTGATTGCAGTTTCTCCTTATTGTTATGGAACCGGTTCAACCAGTGACCTGGCGTATTAGATTCCTGGTGCTGTTGGCCGAGCTAGTCCTGGCATGAATAACAAGAGATTTCCTAGCTAGTTTCCGATAGTTGAAGATGCAAAATAAGAGAGAACGGACCGACAACCATTGACCATTGTGATGTTGATCGCGATGTCGCCAAGTCTTGTCCTCTCGGAGCCCCCAAGGAGATGTTAGGCCTTGATTGAGGTCACTTGCTGCCTGTAATCCCAGCTAGATCTATGTAGGCTAGTTTCATTTGATTCTTTCATTGACTCGTGGATTGAGTATATAATTTTATGTTTGGCTTGTAATTTCTCTTAGTATAACTTTCTATCCGACAAGTTAGTTTCTTATGTTCATTCAATCATTTCATATTAATACTTTCTGAAAACACAGTAATGATATTCTAGACTTTCATCCTCAAAATGAGAAATTCCAAATAAAACTTTGATCGTCCTCCTGCATGCGGATTACATGATTCAATTGATTACCAAAAATTGTAGTATTACATTACTACTAAGTATTTACATCAGAAACAAGTATCCATACGGATTGATAATATTCTTCCAAAAGATAATAGCATTGAATAATATGACATGCAATGCTCAAAGAATGATTTTGACATGATATCAATGTTTTAAGAAAAATACATATCTTAAACTTATCATTCATAAAATTAGTATTCCTCCATCTCGTAAACTTTGTATTGTTTTGTATTTTGGGTTGTCTCAAAAATTTTGCATCAATGTTTTGTGTGGTTAAAAATTAATGAAGATGGAGAGAGAAATTTTGTGTGATTGAAAATTGAAGTTAGAATAAAAAAAAAAGATAGATCTAAATTTACATGTCAAAAAAATGTTATTTCCTCCGTCCCAATTATAATATTTTCAGTCTTAAAAAATTATAACTTTTTTCTTTTTTATTAATCTTTTAATATTAAAAAATATCAAATCAATTTTATATATTACAATATATTTACCATCTTCTTTGAGAAATGTTACAATAACCTCACTATCAATAAAAAAATATTCTTTCTTTGTTAAAATATACATAAGTTTAAAAATCGCATAAATTCTCGTGCTAATGTTATATTAATCTTACTATCATCAAAAAAATTTCGTCAAAATCTATATAAATTTTTATTTCAGATAAAAATATTTTAATAAATATAAATCGAAAAATATATGAAACAGACATACGATACAACTATTGTAGTGCCCCATTGAATTCCCGTCGCCGGCGGCAGATTACCTCCTCCTCCGGCGAGCCGCCGCCATTCATTTCACCCGAGCAGCTCTACTCATTGTAACTCATCTTCGTTTCCTTCATCATCTCAATTGATTTCGCCGCTTTATATTTTTTCTAGGGTTTACAAGTCGCCAATCTCCGATTCTCGATTTTGTTTTGCAGGTTCGATGAAGATGAATCGGATCGGCTCGCCGCTGATTCGATTGGCGATGAGAGGTTACTGCTCGTCGGCGGCGGCGGGGAGTGAGGAGAAGATAGTCGCTTCGGTTCTGTTCGAGCGGCTGCCTGTTGTCGTTCCTAAGATTGATCCAGTCGTTTACGCTTTTCAGGAATTCTCGTAAGCCAACCGTGTTTCAGTTATTTTTGCTGTTGAATGCGGCTGTTCTGCTCTGTGTTGTGTGACTTGAGAATGAAAGATCTGATTTTGAGTGGAAATGAAAGAGACTTGACTCGTTAAAGAACGAATATGGAGAAAATGTGGAATGCTGTGGTTGTGATTAGGTGAAGTTGTGTCTGGGTATAGGAACCTGGAAGCCTAAGTGCATTGAGTTTTCCGTTGATTGTTTGGTTGTAGCGGAGGGAGGATGTTCATATCTTGATTGGTTTGCGATTCATTGTGTGAACCCATACTAGCAAGTTGTATACTCTTCTTGTTCTTGAGCATGCACAAGGAAGTCAAACCGTGAAAGGCACTGCCTTTTTACGGATTTAGAAATGCTTGTTACCAGTCATCCATTACTTTACGTTGAGCCATTTGGTGCTCACGAATTGAATGAAAGCTTTAGAAATACTTTCACTTGGTCTTGGTTTCAGAAATGTGCACAGCGAAATGGTGAAGCATGTTGCACTCATGAAGTTGACGATACCAAACTACCTTTATCAGATATTAAACCATTGAACTTCCGTGAATGGTTTTAAGATGACCTTGCTGACCTTGATAATGTGTTGAGGAGTGGGGTTTTATTTGGGAGCTCATCTTCGACTATGTAAGCAAATGAGGAACAAAAGCTAGATGTGATTTAGTGTTTAATTTGAGATTTCCCCCTCCATCACCCTTTGACGGAAGTAATGTTTTCAAAGCGCAACACTCACCCATGAGGAAATTTTCAGGCTGTACTTGTAGTGAGGCATATCAGCGATGCAAAGACAAAAAAGGGGGAAATTTACAGGTCTTAGCTTTTCCTTATCAATGCTAACCAAGGTTGGGATAAATCCAAACGCTATTCCTTCTTAAAGAAAATATAAAAGCACAAATTAAGAGACCCCTGTGCACCTTGAGTTTCTATTGCGGATGTTCTGCAGCCAAGACGTGCCTCTTTGAGCATGCTTCACCATAGTACCTTGGACTACTTTTCAAGCAATAAAGGGAAAATGGCATATTGTATCCTTTTTTTCCTTAGTACCTCGGCCTGTTATACTGGTTCACCCTTGACTTCTTACTATGCTAATAGTAATACCATATAGTGCATTATAAGTGCATTATTTTGAGTTTGGTGTTCTTCACTGTATCTGATGCTGTGGTTGTTGCTCAATTCATTCCATTCGTCCATTTTTAATTGATTGTTTTAGGTTTCGATGGCAGCAACAATATCGAAGGGCATATCCCGAAGAGTTTTATAAAAAGCACGAGCCCAGGTAAATAGCAGTGAGCTCATAACCGAGTTTCTCTACCCATCGATTATTATGTTATATTGAACTTTGTTCTGTTCCTTATCTATCCTTATATTGTCTTTTCTGTATTGGAAGTTTATGAAATCCTTATTGCTTTGTTGTCACTGAATGCTGTCAGCTGACTTTATTCAACTTTCTATTCTGCAAGTGAAAGCAACTCTTTATGATTAATGAGCTTAATGATTGGAAGGAGATTTTGAATTTGATACTTGGTCGTTTTAGTAAAGTTTGTTTGTATTTGCACTTTTTTTGTTCCCTATGGATTCATCTTATTCTGATTTCTGCAGTCAGAGGTAGCATTGTGGAAGGCTTAGCTGAGCGACCAAACTTTAAACTAGTTATTGTACATATGTACATCTGTAGAAGGACTAGTTTCTAGTTGTAGCATTGCAGCACTAACTATCTACTCTTTGCTAGCTTTTGTTATTCATGCCCTTTCTGTTTGGACTTTGGAGATGATGGCCCTTCTTTGTCTGTGATTGATTGAAAATTGCTTTGGTTGACTCTAGCTGATAAGCTGCAGACAGTAATATCCAATGGATTCACGATTTTGCTTCTGCATGCAGGGGTAAGGGTGATTACCAAATTGATTATGTACCGGCTCCACGTATTACTGAGGCAGACAAGACTAATGACAGAAGGTAGTCCCCTTTTCTCCCTCAATTTCCCGATTCTAGCAAAGTAGTGGCGTTGTTGGCAGTGCATATAATCGTTTTTTAGAAGCATGATGATATTATCATACTTCGATGTTGAAAAGACTACTCTGGTATAGGAATTCACTTTTTGCTTCAAAGTTCAAGTACATTGTCAAATACTATCCGAGCAGCGAGGGATGTTTGTCTCTCACGAACCACTAAACGGGAGGGAAATAGAGAGAACTAATGCATCCCCATATTATTTCTAAGGTCATTGCAGAGGGCTCTTGACAGTAGGCTTTATCTTCTCCTTCATGGACCTGCATATGGAGCTCCGGATGGGAAGCCTGTGTGGCACTTTCCTGAAAAAATATATGGAACTGAAGAGACGCTGCGCAAGGTAATACATTTATATTACTATTCCTTGTGCCCGTTTGCTTCACAACCTACTTGGTTTAATTTGTGTTTACATGTAGTGTGCAGAATCTGCTCTAGAATCAATACTTGGTGACCTTTCTCATACATACTTTGTTGGAAATGCTCCTATGGGTCATATGGTTGTTCAGCCTTCGGACAGTGCACCTGATCTCCCTCCTTTTAAGGTATGTCTGCAATCCCTTTCTCCAACAAACGAAAAACAAAACTACTTGGAAAGAGTGGCTTGAAAATTAGAAGAGGTAAAACTAGGGTGGCATGGTTTAAACTTGTTGGTGTGACGATGCATGAAAGAATTTGTTAAACAAGTCTGATATGAACCTGATGATTGATTGGAAAACTGATTGTGTCTTTGATTCTAAACCTTGGGTTTTTGGGAGGACTATGAGATGAAAAATTGCAGTTTATTTTATTTCTATTTTATTTCATTTTTTTTTAATAAAAAGGGTGTTGTGATTGCGGAAACAGCTCTTGGTTTGCAGTCTGAGGATGGTTTGTTACAGGCTCCTTGTTGAGATAATACTATTTTCATATAACCCATTTCATTCTCAATCTTGGCAGAGGTTCTTCTTCAAGTCTCAAGTGATAGCTACGAACAAGTTCAACATCAGCAAATGTGACGATTATGTTTGGGTGACAAAGGATGAGTTGATCGAGTTTTTCCCTGAGCAAGCTGAATTTTTCAACCAGATGATCATTAGCTGACTGCACCGATATGATGGTCTCGAGGTGAAAAGGTTTGCTTTGGGAACAAAGCCTCACAGACCTTTGGTAGCCCTGAAACAGATGCAGCTTGTTGCGGTTCCATGATTAGCCCTTTGGGAAGCTTGAATTGCAGATGCTGTGATGGTTTCGTGAAGCTAGGCATCATGTTTATTTTGAGCGGAGCACCATCTGCAGCTGCTGATCATTGCCACAGCAGTTTTGGTTACAATAAGAGGAAGCTTGGCCTGATTCTTAACTTTAATTTCGAATTCCCCGGAATTGTTGTGAGCTATATTGTTTGTATTTGGATGGAGTTTGATGTTGGTTAAGGTTGTAGAAGTTGTAATAGAGACAACAGATCATTTCATCTCCAATTCCGAAGCCACATTGTGGCATCCGCGTTTTAGACTTTACCCAACATAGAAAAAGGAACAAATGATCAAAGAGCAGTTCCAACTAGCGTGCGAAGTTTCTAGGCTTCTACTCTTCCCACTTGTTCCAAGTCATGGCATGTAACAAAGGAATTTTGGGCTTGCGGGAGTGGCAGTCTATGTTGCTGCAGCTTCAGTAGTCTATGCTGAGAAATTTTTCAACTTGTTTCTGTTCTGATTTGATCTTCATTTCAGTGCTGTGTTCCATCACAATCTACGGTGCTGTGTTCTAAACCTAGATATTAGGAGCGCACCTATTAGTTTCCAACGGCGCGGGTTATATGGTATTTCCATCGAGGATCAAATAACCATTGAATTCACTGAATGACCTTAACTTCCATCAATGACAGTTTTGGTTGCCAAATATTGGTTTCTTGTATCCAAGTCTATACTTTGGCATAATAGTGAAAAAGAGGTGAGGAACACGCACAAGAGTGACTCCAAAGAACTCACTTGGAGACAGGAAGAACATTCTGATTTCTAAATGAAGAATATATCATACTCTTTCTCTATATTCCCACCAAGTTACTAGAAGAGTTGATATAACAGGGATACAAGATGAGTTACAGTAATCATGTTAGATGGACTCCGTTGTCGCTTGGGTTCAATCCACATACAAGTCTTCAACCAACTAATCCACATTGATAGATAACTAACCATACCAGACCTGCATCACTCTTTCCTGTTAACTGTTTCAAGTATAATAAAGCTCTGTTCAGCATACAACAGGATCAGCACACTTTGCAGCTCTTCCTGCAATATCCCTTCATCGCATCAGAGCCCACCATATACAGTGGGTTCTTCTTACACTCGCCGGCTGCAGCCCACTGAGCACAATTTGGATTCTCGTCTGCACATTCTCCCTGTTCTACATGCCGAACTGGTTTATCGAAAGATTTGACATGAATCCACTTGGTCGCAGACCACTTCTCTCCCTCAATCACAGGGCAGCTCCCATGTAGGCTGCTAGTGTCAGTGGTCGCATCCGGATGAAGACTAAAGAATAGCAATGCATCTCCCTTCCTTGGTTTGACTGCAATCCAATATGAAACAATGTCAACAACACCGAAAAGGGAGTAGTAACGTTGCAAACTACTGTACCCTCTTCCCTGATAACAGTTTCTAACTTTCTGTTTAATGGTTTTGAGATATTTATCACTCAACACGCAAGTTCATGCTCTGTGCCTGAAGCTATTTAATGATTATGTGACAGTAAAATTCCCTAGAGAGTTGTGAAAAAGAGAGCATCTCTGCCATTTTCGAATGCAGTAAAGCGTGAAGCAAGATACTGGTGACATACTCAAGATCGTTGTCGCTATCCCTTAAATCTGCACTACCTGGGGTAACTCACGAGTGCAAAAGAATATAAGTAGAAAAATGAATTAATCAACTGCACTGACCTGCATAACCCTTCTTCGCACAGTCAGAAAAGCTGTCATCCTTTTCTTGTTTTAACTGAGAAATATAAGTAGTAGTTTAGATCTCAAAATGCCACTGAACACTTGAAAGATGGAATGAAATAAAAAAAAATATTATGTTGAATGTGGTCACCTCTGCATTAGGAAAAATAGTCTCGCCACCCATTTTAACATCAGACAAGTACATCAGAACAGTGGCTACACGGTGGCCGCCCAATTGTTGATTCACTTTATCATGAAAGTAGTCAAAATGTGGCTCATACTTCTGACCATTTTCATAGTGGAGTATTTGCATGGCCTCGCCATTTTCTAACAAGCAATATGAACATAAGTTACACAAAGAATAGGCAACAAGTGAACGAGGAAATGCATTAGGAGTTTACCAATAGGAAGAAATGCCCATGTTGCAATCCTTGCTTCAATTCTGGATACTACATCATCCTTCAAATTCGAATGTGTTTATTTTAGAGTTTTAAGTAAAGTAAAGAGCAACGATCACAAATCCACACTGAGTGAAACTCTAAAACTAGTGAGATACATTGCGCGATGGATGAAAAATGTAATGGGGAATTCCAGTTTAAAGAAACTCAAACAAAAAAAAAAAAAAAAAAAAAAAAAAAAAAAAAAAAAAGAGAAAAGAAAAAGACTCTTGTTCAAAGACTGGGTATGAGAGGAGAAAAACATTTATACTCCCATATTTCAAGTTTTAGCCTGGTTTTATGCTGAATAATTCAGTCCCAGAAAGACATGAGGACAAAATAATCCAAGCAGCGACATTCATCAAGGCTGCAAACACAATTGTGCAATCTTTACACCTAACAGCTTAACTTCCAACCCACTAGAAAAAGACACCACATCATAGAATCCACTCGCTGAACTTAACACTAGAGTAGAATGTAAGCATGGATGACGTTCAGAATCGCTTGACCCCAACATCCTATGTACTTCGGAAAGAGGAAGGCCAAGTGAGACACAATAGAGGATTACATGCATAAATATTCAGACACAAACCCAAGAACCTCATGAGCAAGTTTTTTCCCACACTCATGTATTTACTTCCATCCCCATATTGTCAAGGACCTAGTGAATAGCGAGCAATACGCTCGATCAAACAATTAAGAAATTCACACAACAATTGTTAAAAACACATATGCACCACGAAATCACAGTATAACCCAAGTGCAATGCAAACAATGATACCTGACCCTTGCTGAGGAACATGCCCGAACTCGTCCGGACTGTACTCTCAATACTCTTTCCGGATTCATTATCCGCCACCATCGACTTCTCTAGCTTGTCCTTGGCCTATCAACAATCCCCAAACCCAATCACATAACCACATCATGAAAATGATAACCAAATCAAAATCAAGGAAATATTGTAAATAATGCAGATGAGTCCACACCAGCTGAATGAGATGATCACACTCTTCCTCTGTCAGAAACTTCCTATAAAGAAATGCCCTGAAACCAAACAAACAATAAAGATTAGCTCGTAATCAACCACAGCATACAATCGCTGGAGAATCCAACTCTAACGAAAAGTGAAACTCAGTGATCGATCTCATAAATATGTTGATATCTTAGCACGCTGCTACACGGATGCCTTTCTTGGCCTTGAACGCACTAGCTCAACACACAAGTGCCCGTAGAAAAAAATGCCACGTTTTTACATGAACGCCATCATTGAACCCCAACCTTGACAACACTTCCACCCACCATATACGGAGTGCCAAAATCTACATTCGAACAACCACATGTCCCACTCCGATGCAGAAAATCAACCCCACCAAAAACTCAAACTCTCGAAAGACATCACATCATAAAAACATAACCAATCCAACATTTCCTCACACAAACCAAAACATAAAACTCCAAACCTCGGATTCCACGAGAGCTGAGTGACACGAGAAGGATCCAACCGCACATCATCGCTCTTCAACCTCAGAACCGATCCGTCCCTACCCACATAACAATTCCACCCAAAAACAAAAACCCATAAATTAAAATCAACAATTTCGATCAACAACATCAAAAACAACAATTGATCAATGAATTGATGAAATGGTGTTCGGGGGGTTTACGGTTTCGATTTGTCGAGCAATCCGCAATGGGATTGGTTGATTGAGAGGGCGAGGAGGAGGAGGAGAAAGAGGGGGAGGAATCGATGCTCCATTGTTGGGCAATGTGGTCGATGTGGGGAGAGAGTTGACGATGGTGTGGGAATGGGAATGAGGAAGAGAGACCGAATTGGTGGGCTGGTAGCCTGGTACCGTGACTACTAGCTTTGATTCGGGCACTTTGAAACCGGTATTGGCATTTGGTACAGTGATACTCTCACCGCCTCTTTGTATTGTTTCGTCCTATTGGGATGTTCCGATAAGATTTTCATTTTTTTTTTCGAAAAAATTAGGTCATATAAAATATAATGATTCATTTTATATATGTGTCGATATAAAATTTGACACATGTACAATAACGATCAAACATATTATGGGACGATCAAAAATGCTATGGGACGATCAAACATAATTTGATATGAAAAATAAAATTTATATTTATGTCTATAGAATACTATAAAATATGATGTGTTATATTTTTCGTGGGACGGAGGAAGTATTACGTATTGAATCAACATAGAAATTTACGTATGTGTTCAATGTATATGGATTTTAATGAAAAAATAATATTTTTGTGTGATACATGAAATTTACTGTAGATGAATCACTATATACATTGTAATTGATTGATTAATTTATTTTTATTAAAAAATGTTATCAAAATAAAAAAAATATTTATTTTAGAACAACCTAAATAATTAATATAAACCAAATGAAACAAAAAATTATTTTTATTTTATGTCATATTTATATATTTTCATCACATTATCATTTTTTCTCGTCTTTAACTCTATTTTTCAAAAGTATAAATTGATAAAATTATTAAAATTTAATTCATTCCCCAATTAGCAAAGCTCATTCGTTATTTTTTGTTTGAAGTCAACTTAGTGTGAAAATTATGAGACGGTTTTTTTTTAGAAATTCTTTATAAATGGGTGTCAAATAATAAAAGTATAATTCGGATTAACACAATTTTAAAAAAAATTGTAAATATTACTATTCATCTAAGTCGTTTGATTTTTTCATATAATCATATCTTGTGATAGGACAATTACTCTGTTACTTTTGATGTAATAGATCCCATATTGTTGAGAGGCAAGCTCATAGATCCAGGCCCCCAAATCAGGGAGAAGATCAGATGAGGGGGCAGACATGATGACCTCTATCAGCGTTCGTGCACATTACCATGCTTCCTTCCTTCACTGATTTTCCAGAGCATCGGTTTATTGTGCACAACGTCAACCAACAATCACACAAACACCGCCGGATCAAAAAAACACAATGAAATCAAGCAAATAATACAAAAAAAAGAAAAAAAACAGATCATCCTCAAAACATTAAAATATAAAAGGAAAAAAAAAAAAGATCTGAGCATCAGATTTAAAAAACTTGAATTGTTGTTTGATTCTCACAAGACAGATTCGGCGTAAAGGTTTGGAATCATCATTCCACTAAACTAATTTCTCGAGGGCATTACTAAGTTCTTTTGAAGAAAATAGGGTTAATTCACTAGCGTTGATTTGAGAATTTTTGAACTGTACAAAATATCACGATCCTTACAAGAAAACACACCTTACAATCTTGGTGTCATATGATATACTCATTCCGTGGAACAATAATAGCAATATGAATATTATACACGAGAATTAATATGTGTATGTTGATTTTTATTTAAAAAGATTAATATGTCATTTGAATTGTGTAATAATGAGAAGAGAAAAAAGAAAAGAAGGGAAATGATAATGGACGCGTGACGAGGAGTTGGATCATCAGTCAACAGCATTTTGTACTGTTTGGTTTGATTTTTTTTTTTGTACTTTAAAAAATATAAAATAAAATTTAAAACTTTTTAAGAAATATCAATCATAAAAAAATAAAATTAAAAAAAACTTAATAAAAATAATTCTATAAAAAATTCTATCAATAAAAAAATAAAAACAAATTTTAATCCACCAACAAACTGAAATCGTTTGATAAAAAATCCAACGGTTTCGATCACCGACTGCAACCATCTATACCACATCCCACGGTCGAGGATCCTAATCCGTACGATGATTTGAAAATAAAATAAAAATAAGAATATATGAGTAATTTTGATAAAAATAAATAAATAATGTTGTATTATTCGACTTGATATATAATTTTATATGTATGTTTAATTTATACGTAATTTGATAACGTACACCGCCCAGATTCCCCTAAACCCCACACCGCTGACATAACCTCATTCTATATCACAATCCTCACCGTTCGCCTGACGTACCCCATCACGTGATCGACCACGCGTATCGTCTCCGTCGACTTCCGCCTTGCCGATATCTCTTTCCCCATTGCTCGCTCGCTGATCTTCCCTCCTTTTCCCCCAAATTGAATCGAATTGTAAAAATTAGGGCAAAGTTTTGATCGAATCGACGATCTGATCATCAATTTGAAGATTAATTTCACAATTGATTCTCGAATTGAAAACGGTAAACCTAATTGTAGTGAATCGGAGCTGTTTTTGTTAGATCTGAATTCGTAGAAACCCTAGGAGCTCGATTTAGATGGGAGTTGACGAGAACGGAAAGGTAAATTTGGTCGAGGAAGGTGATATCTCGACGACGAAGACGACAACGGCGGCGGCGCCGAGTGCATCTGCGGCGGCGGGGAGAGATTCAGGTGGTGGTGAGAGGAGGTATTGGATGAAGGATCTGTACAAGTACTATCCGCGGGGGTATACTGCGACGCGAGGTTATAGTGCGGCGGGGCTGTATAATCTGGCGTGGGCGCAGGCGGTGCAGAACAAGCCGCTCAATGACGTGCTGGTAGATTTGAAACCCGAGGAGAAGAGCTCCGGTGGCGGTGACGGAGGGAGCGGGAGTGGCGGTCGAGATGGGGCGGCGGAGGTTGACTCTGAGAAGGAGGAAGGGGAGTTGGAGGATGGCGAGATCGATTTCGATGGGACTGAGAGTAAGGAGAGTGGTGCGATTGGTGGATTTGCGATTGATTTGGATGATGATGCGGAGTTTGAGAAAGAGGTGGAGTCGATTCGACAGGGTTTGGAGAAGGTGACTGTAGCTGAAGCGGAGAAGTAAGTGGAGAAGAAAAATGGCGATTGTGTTATTTTGAATGATGTCAATGTGTTGGTTCATTTCGTTTGAGGTTTCTTGGGGTCTTCGCTGCTTGAAGTTTCTTATTCGATCATGGTTTTTTGTTTAGGTCGTTCGAGATTGTATGTAACCGGTTGATATATGCCTTGGAGAGTTTGAGGCATGTGGTTATGCACTCTTGGTTTCCTACAAAAGATTCACTCATTCAGCAGGCCTTCGCTGCTCTTCAGTGTGTATGTTCAGTAAGTGTGGATGAACTCTGCAATGCTCAGCTTGTAGCTTGAGATGATCATCTTAGATGGTCTGCCATCTTCGATTTGCTGAGTATATGGTATGGTTGTCTGAAAAAACTCATTGTTGTCTTAGGTTTATGGTTCAACAAGCGTGGAACTTCAAGATCAGAACAAGGCTGCACTTTCGAGGTTTTGTTATCTTTAAACATGGGCCATTGATAAGGTGATAGCATTTGTTTGTTCTTTGTTTCGATACTTAGATTTCTGTTGTTTGCATACAGGCTGCTGTCGCATGTATTGAGTGTCAACCCTCCTTTCTTTACACCAGACCAGATGAAAGAGGTCGGTAGTTTCTTTCAGCACGGCTAGCATCAATAATGAATCCGCATGGTTTGTGTGTGTGTATGTTTAGACTGAGCTTGGTGTTGCAGGTTGAGGCAGTTATGATCTCTATCAGCCCTCCAACAATTGCTCTTGAGAATACCGCTAGTGAAATGCAAGAGGAGATTCCGATAACGGATAAGACAATCATGACTGATTCGAATACAATTGCAGTCAATCATGGCCCTAATAATCACTTGGATGAAGTTGGTCCAGCCCCGGGCTATGACATAGCAGATCAAAGAGCTGGGAGCTCGGTATCTGATGCTCTTAAACCTATCAGAACTTCCAACAGCAGACCTAGGATTTGTGTCGGCCCTCTCTTGGATCTTCACAAAGCTTATGATGAAGACAGTCTCCCCTCACCTACAGAGAAATCCTCAGCGCCACAGGCATTCCATACTGAAGATGTGACACGAAAACCGGATTCTATACCAATGGGACTATCAAATGGCGTAGAAAACATGGCTGTACATCCCTATGAAACTGATGCCCTAAGAGCTGTCTCTTCCTATCAGCAGAAATTTGCCAAGTCTACTTTCTCTTCCTATAGTAGGCTACCGAGTCCTACTCCTTCCGAAGAAGGAAACAAAGGAGAAGCCGATGAGGCTGGTGAGGAGGTAACGAGTTCTTCAGCACCAGGCAGCATCAAAGCCTCTGCTCCTTCCATTTCAGCATGGCCTGCCATGTCTTCCATTTCAAACATGAGCAGTTCAGTTGCCCCAGCAGTTGCTAAAAATATTAACTCTGAAATTATTTCTAGTGTCTCTAATCCCTCTCTTCGAGCTGCTCCAAAGAGCCGAGACCCAAGGCTCCGCTATATGAACCCTGATGTGGCTACTGGTCATTTACCTGTGGTGCCTACTTCTGGTTATAAATTAGAGCCCCTTGCTGAACTCTTAAACTCAAAGAAGCACAAGATCACTGAGGTCCCTAACGTGGATGGTCCTGGTCAAAAGAAACAACGAAATGGCCCAGAGATTGTTCAGCTTCCTAGTTTTAAGAAAGTAACTGAAAGCTTCCCTGTAAGTAAAGGTATGGGAAACAGTGGCCTGGTGAGATCTGAGATGGTTAGTGTTATCCAGCAGGCAACCGTGACAAGAGACCCTAGGAGGTCAGCAATGGGCTACTTTGGGCCAGGATCAGGCAGCCCTAATGCTGGTGTGGGAGTTAGCACGGCTGCTCAGCCAGCCAGTACCAACACTGCCTCAACATCATTGCAAACTCTGCTGAGCAATCTAACAGGTAACCCAGCGGCCTTGATGAGTCTGCTGAGGGAACGGAAGAAATCCACGGATCCTGCTACATCTCTGGTGCATCCTGTATCGAGCTCTCCCCCATTGATTCCTCCAACTTCTGGAGAGAGAACTTCTGTTTCAGGACCTGTGTTTTCCCAAGCTGCTGTTTCAGTGAGTATCATATAACATTCTGGATTTTTCCTTTTCCACACCTACCTGCAGACCCAATAGATATTGGGAACACCGGGGCCTTTTTCTTTGTGAAGTTTAGTGCATTTATCCTCTTACAGGAAGTCCGTTTTCTTGAGCTTAATTCATTCATGTCTTGTGCTTCACCATATGATGACTCTGTTGTTAATACTGTTCCTTGATGCCGGAAAATAGTTTCAAGTTTATAGAGTGCACTTTTTTGGTACTAATCCAGGATGCTCAATCTGCAGGAGGATTCTACAAAAATCCACATGAAGCCTCGTGATCCTCGTCGAGTGCTTCAAAATAGTGTTGTTCAAAAGACTGGAAACTCTGCTGTGGAGCATTCTGTGACAAACGAAGAATTAATGGGAACTGCCCAGGAAACCAGCATGACATTGTGTCAGCCAGCGGTTTTACCTGATATTACTAAGCCATTTTCAACGAGCCTAAAAAATATTGCTGACATTTTGTCTGTGGCACCAACATCCGTGGTTTCATCTGTGACTTCTCAAAGCCCTTTGCCCGAGGGAACAAAAGTAAGTCCTGATACCGCTCTCTCTGATGGAATGCCAAGTTCTATCAGACAAGAAGCTGTCAGTAGCTCGATGCCCATTGAAGGTTCAAGTACTGCTCGACCACAGGGTATGTGGGGAGACGTTGAGCATCTATTTGATGGATATGACGATCAGCAAAAAGCTACTATACAAGAAGAGAGAGCTAGGAGGATTGAACAACAGAAGCAAATGTTTGCTGCCAAGAAGTTATGCCTCGTGCTAGATTTAGACCACACCCTTCTTAACTCTGCAAAGGTAATTATCCTAAGAGTTCATTATTTTCAATCATGTGGTAACAATCTAGGGAAATTATGGTAGATATTCATCATTCTCGTGTGGTTCCATTCAGTTTTCCGAAGTTGACCAAGTTCATGACGAGATGTTGAGGAAGAAAGAGGAACAAGACCGTGAAAAAACACACAGGCACTTGTTTCGTTTTCCACATATGGGAATGTGGACTAAATTGAGGCCCGGAGTCTGGAATTTTCTTGAGAAGGTGAACTGCAAACTTTTAATAGGAGTCTGGTCGTAGAATTCGTTTCAGGAGAATAATTTCATTTTCAAATCTTTTTTTTTTTTTTTTTTTGCAGGCTAGTAAACTTTATGAAATGCATCTTTACACCATGGGAAATAAACTATACGCTACAGAAATGGCCAAGCTTCTTGACCCAAAAGGGGTTTTATTTTCTGGTCGTGTTATTTCACGTGGTGATGATGGAGATCTTTTTGATGGTGATGAAAGGGTTCATAAGAGTAAGGATCTCGATGGTGTTCTGGGTTTGGAATCTGCAGTGGTGATCATAGATGATTCTGTGAGAGTTTGGCCTCATAACAAGCTGAATTTGATAGTCGTGGAGAGGTAATTATGAAGTGTAAATAAGAAAGTACACTTTATATCATGCTAGCTATCAACTGCCAGTTGACAAAAATCACAATTTTCACACCTTTTTGTTTCTTGTATTATAGCATTACTTAAGCATGCATGATTTGTTTCCAAGACCTCCGACTTTCTAGTATATTTTTTTAATCCTATGTTTCCAGTCCTTCAATCGGTTACAGAGGCTGTATTTTGTAAATGGTTTTCCCCCTCAATGTGCTGACCCCTGTATTCTCGGGTTGCAGGTATACTTATTTTCCATGTAGTAGGCGCCAATTCGGGCTTCCTGGTCCTTCGCTTCTTGAGATTGACCATGATGAAAGGTCTGAAGATGGCACATTGGCATCCTCCTTGCAGGTGAGTATGCCATCCTCTTTTTCAGGATTCTCCGGTTGTTAAACTGGAATCTGCAGTAATAACTTGTTATTTATTTCCTCGAAATAGGTGATAGAGAAACTACATCAAAGCTTCTTCTCCAATAAGTCCTTGGATGATGTGGATGTGAGAAGTATCTTGGCTGCTGAGCAGCGGAAGATCTTGGCTGGTTGCAAGATTGTCTTTAGCCGGGTAATCCCTGTTGGTGAAGCGAATCCTCACCTTCATCCTCTTTGGCAGACAGCTGAACAATTTGGTGCCGTATGTACAAATCAGATTGATGAACAGGTTACTCATGTAGTTGCCAATTCCCTTGGCACTGATAAGGTATGTTTTCTGTTAGATTCATGGGCTGTTTAGTTTTTATTCTGTTACGGCTTCCTAAAGCACTATTTGGTTAGTCTATTGCCTTGGAGCCCAATAGTACAAGTTCTGATACAGTTTTCAGTATCACCACCATGGCAGCACTGCCAACACTTCTGATACAGTTTTCCAGTTGTTTCTGATTACTTGCTGATCGTGCTGATCTGTGTCTTGATTGGAGCAGGTGAATTGGGCTCTTTCAACTGGAAGACCTGTCGTGCACCCTGGGTGGTAAGAGTTTCGTCCCTGCCCTTCCTTTTTCTTTCCTTAGTTAATTTGATCGAAGTTTTTTTTTTCCTTATAAAATGCATTTGATGTCTTTATGTTCTAATTAAACAGGGTGGAAGCTTCAGCCTTGCTTTATCGCAGGGCTAACGAACAAGACTTTGCAATCAAATCCTGAGAAATCCTTACTGTCCCTCAACCAATTAACTTAGTCGAACTTAAATCTCACCTAATGGAGTTGGAGGTGCTATGGTGGCACTTGCCCAGGCGAGAGCCACCACCACATCATAATGAAGTGAGGTCCGAGGTCTCCATGCCTTGATACACAGCCATTATCTGTGGACTGACCTGACCTTAGCTGGGGTTCTAGAGGTAGCTTCAAGGGCAACAAGGAATACGTTCGCTCTGGTTCACGAGTGAGATATATGCCCATAAGTTAAGCAAGCGGGAGATAGTATTCTTAGAGTAGTATTCTTAGAGTGGTCATTGCCAAAGCTTTGGGTAGTCATGGGATGGGATGGTGTGATACCCGAATTATAAGCAGGCTGAGTGGTGTTGGTGTATTCGGATATACCGTGCTGTTCCGGTGAAGAGAAGGGATGAGTGTTTACAACAGATACACGGGGGGTTTGTTTTTCGAGGATCTGTTATGCCAATGATTAGGCTGACTTGTCGGGAAGCTCGTCGACCTGACCTATGGTGAGGATGAGAGTGGCTGCTGATACGGGTTAACTATGATGCTCGCTGCTCATGGAACAATTGTTGGAAGATCCGACGTGTGATTCTGGGCATAACTTCAAATTAGCCACCCTGCATACTATAATTGACCTGTTGACTGGGGGTACAATGCGCGGACATGACCACTAATTATATTCTCAGTCCCTCTTAACATTTGCTACCAACGTAATGTCCACACTGGCAATGCGAAAATTGATTTCTGGGCTACAAATTTCATAAGAGAATGTCAAATCAAAAAGATTCTTAAAAGCTGATAATGGATGGAATGCCCAAAATACTTTCCTCTTATTGCGCTGTTTAAAAGAACCTTGTTGACACTTTCATCTAGAATTGAGAACATTTTCATTAATCCTAGCGTAATCGGACTAAAAGAAGTAACGATATGTGAAAAGTTTAAGAACTTTCATGTGTAATAACGATCTGCATTTTTCATCATATTGGCAAAGCAGAGCCTGCTGTGGTGTACTTCGGTGTCTGCAGCATACCGACGTGAGGGCCATACCTCTATCTTCGTGAAATTAGAGAAGGAATCTGACTTGCATATTGAGAAAGTTTTGCAATTAATGATCAGGCTTTTGAAATTTTGATTTTTGGTAAGATATCCTCAAACGGCTCTTAACGAAGATTTGCAATTTTGTTGCATGAGAGAGTGAGAGGTTTGGAGCATGAAAATGATCGTAAAATTCATTTAAAAAAATGACAAGAATCTGACACACAATCTTCTAACATTTCGATGAAGCATATGGTTTGTTACCGGGAGCTAAACACTAAGGACATGTTTGTTTACACGGTAAGTGATTTCAAACTGATTTAGAAAAAATCAAAAGTCATTCACGATTTCGATCTGATTTTTTTACATGATATTTTTTTTTTCATAACATAAATATTTATAAAATTTTATCAAATAATTTAACTGACTTATCAAATAATTTTGGTGATCCCCGCATACACATTTATATCGCTCAATTATTGTGTTTCGTTAGTGATTAATGATCCCAGTGATAAAGTCCCCCAAAGATAATTAATTAACCCGCCGAAAAAAACAAGATTATCAACAAACAAAAACAGCAACCGGCTTGGTCGCCAAAATCGCCGGCCGGCAGCATCGCATTCAGTTCCACTCACATTCTCACCCCAACAACACTCTCACATTCCCCTCATTCCCCTCTCACATTCCACCATGGATCGCCGGACCACCGCCGACGCCGTCACCACGCTGCCGCACTCGCGTCCCCACCACGCGCGGTCGAATTCGGCGTCGGGGGCTGCGATCTCGAATGTGAAGCGGACTCAGAACTTCGCCGCCAAGGCCGCCGCTCAGCGGCTCGCTCAGGTCATGGCATCACAGGGAAGGACCGATGACGATGACGACGATGAGGATGAAGGTGTTGGAGATCTAGGATTCTTGGGGGCGGCTGGTGGTGCGGCATTGCTGAGAAATGGCGGAGGAGGAGGCGGAGTGAGGGCGGCGGGGTTGCCAGCGGCGAGGATCGGGAGAGGATCTCATTCGCCTGTTGCTGCTGCTGCGGCGGCGGTGGGTGTGTTTGGTGTGGATGATTGATTTGGTTTTTGGTTTGTGAATTTTGTGTTGACTGCATTGTGCGATGAGTTTCGTTTCTGAGTGGTGGAATCTGTTGGATTTAGTTTTGATTTTTGAATTTGATCCAGTTTAACTTTCCACTTGATAGGGTTGTATTCTGTGGTCAATGTTCAGTTGAAATGTTCTATGTAGGAATATGAGCTTCATATCTGAAACCGATTGGTTATCGGAATAGACGTATATGCTCATGTGTAGGTTTCTCACATGCCGCTCACATCATTGGTTGAGGTTAGTCCAATGATGTCTTGATGGATCTGTCCTCTGATATCATGTAGTTACATACATGAGTTCAGGTTCTCATCTAAAGCTAATCATACTGTGGAGAGGCCAATGGCGTATCAACATTGTTTGCAAGGTTTTCAATATTCGGAATATGGGAGTTCATTGAGATACTGCCTTGATCGACTCTTTTGAAATGACTTCAAATTCTCTCCCTAATTATCATCATTGTTGTGGTCTGTTGAAGTGAGTAAATGCTGATGGTATTTTGATTTTTTTTGCCAATTAGCTGGTTAGGAACAATAGAGAGGAAATGCACTCTGCTGTTTCTTCACTGAATGGAAGACCAGCTGCTCCGAGTTATTCTGTGATAGCTGTGCCTCCGAGTGTGGCACCGTTGAGAACTCAGGCTTCCTTGTCTTCTCTTGATTCACCTACCAAGTTTCTGAAGGATAAAAGGTGAATGATCTGTGCATTTCCCTACCCTATTTATGTGCATTGAGTGATTCTCAGTGGCATCGGCATCTCTTCTGGTAGAATCTAAATGAACTTGGCTGTAGTATGGCTGCAATGAACTTGGTATGATATTATTTATCATGATGCGAATATCCCCATTAAGGAAATGCATGAGAGATCCTTGAATGCATTATGATTCTAGAGCCTTACGGGCTCCAAAAAGTGTGTTTCCTAGAATAATTGACTTCTATTTACAAATATGTGTTGTAAGTTAGAACCTTCTTATAGATACAGGAGATTGAAATAGGTACAGATTGTAGAAAATGTTCAGTGGGTTAGTCGACTCTGAGGCATAAGTTTGTTAGGAGGAGATATTTTTGATTTTTTAAAGCACTTTTTGGCTCTTCTTATAGAAATGAATTGGAGGGAAAAGAAGTTTAGGAGCTCTAAAAACAACAATGTTGAAAAAACATTGGGTTAAATGGAGACGAAAACCCAAATTGAAATTCGGAAATACATAAGGGAAGAAGGCAATGAAGGGAATCACCTGGTGGGAAAATCATTGAACTAGTTGTTTTTAGTAAGATGATATCTGATAAGTGGAGCAGTGATGAAGTGAATCCTACGTACAGAAATAAGAAGCCTCTTAATTGTAGACCTCATTATGAAGCTGCGGAAAGATGGCAGACGAGAAGTTGATGCAGGAAACTACACTGTTGAGGAAAACATATTAATTTAGTTAAATATAATGATGTTGAATTATTATTATTTTTCCCCTTTCTTCTGAGGTGTTTGCTTGATGCAATTTAAGGAGAAAAATAAAGGACTTTATCTGGAAGAAGAAATTATTTTGAAGACAGTCTCTTGGGAAAACGTATAGATTATGTTAAATAAAATGATGTTGAAAATTGCTTTCTATCTTTGGAGGCATTTGTTTGTAGCAATTTAAGGAGCAAAGAAAGGACTTGATCTGGAAGAAGACATTATTTTGAAGCCAAACTCTTGTGATTAGGAGAATTCCATATAATCGTATTCTCTACCGCTAAATTCAAGTTACAAAAGACGTGTATATGTTGATTGTAAAATGTAGATGCTGTGAGGGACATGAAATTGAAACCTCTCTCTCAAAGATAGGCATGAACCAAGAGTCGGCTTAGAACCCTCACTAAGTAATTAATTACATATAAGGTCAGGTTTTTTTATGCTAGTACGTTGGCGTAGTGGGTGAGGAAAAGGAAGACAAGAATGCCAATTAGAAGTTAAACCAGCTGTCAATGCTAAGTAAGAAGATAGGAGTAAATAAGTCACAGTTTTGTTGGAAGAAGTTTTTAAATAAAGAATTTATGTGGCAAGCCAAAAACAATTGAAGGGATTAAGACGTGTTATGTGCATGATGGAATTTATACAATGGCATTTCAATCATAGCAGTTGAAGATACGATGTTAATCTACTATTAGAAACAATGCCATTAAATGAGAAGATGAGGAGATTATCTTGGATGAGATGGCTTGATGGTGTAGAGCGAGGCATACAAAGGACATATTGAGCTTATGACTAAGGGTGGCAGATTTTGAATCTTTTTCAAGGATTATAATGCAATCAGTGTTCATAAAACTCAGAGAAACGCTGTGTAAAACTCACATAGAATGCTATCAGGGAGAGTTACAAATAGGCAATGCTCCCCTTATGGCTGGAGCAAGTGATTGAACAAGATTTAGTTTGTTCTAGGTTTTTCTCTTTTAACTGCGGAAATGGTGAATACAAGGAGGAGAGTTGTCTTATTACTCAAGGTATATGCTTCCCCATTTTGCAAAAGCTGCAACTTGGATATAATAGCCCACTTTTTTGCCAATTTAGCCCAGCGCAACATGAGTACTCAGTGAAGTGAGTGTCAGTACTATCTAACAGATTTTCTGTCGTCAAAATATTTGATTGAATTCCATTTTTTCTAATGGTTGGCAGGTTTTTATCTGATCCAGGACAAGTAAATGGAAAAGAAGTTGGGGATCAGGTTGAAGCTTCTGCACTAAGGGATGAAGTATGTTTGTCTTTATCTTCCATGTTAATCACTATATTTCAAATCCGTCAAAATGAGAGATTCTCTCTACCACTTAAGAGTTTGGTTTCAGGCTAACCACCAGTATTCTACAGCTTGACATTGTTCAGGGGGAGAATCAAACGATCATGGAGAAGGTTCGTCTGCTTTGTCAACTTTCATGTTGAGAATTAGCTGTTATGTTTCATTCCCTTTGTTATACTTTTGACAATTGGTTCCCCACTCAGCTAAGAGTTGAAGAGGAGAAATGTAAAGAAGCTGAAGCTAGGGTCGAAGAGCTTGAGAAGCAGGTTTTCCCTCCTTGCACTCAAAGCTTGTGTGACAATTAATTAGAGTGCATACTTTGGTCATTACCGCCATTCTAGAGGCTATTTCTGCATGTGAGCCATCATAATTTTTAACTTAACTCACCATTACATTCTGACTTGTAGTCTACACGTCTTGGTTTAGTCTTATTTTAGATTTTTTTCTATTAGTACGCTGCTGTACTTCATTTCTAGGAATTGTCACGCTGCAGTAACTCTAAACTAAGCAAATCACTTTTTTTAGGGGACTTTTTTTTAAAATGTGATCTCATCATTTTTCTTTGCGCACATGGAAGTTTTGATTCCTTTTTTATTGGTTCTCCCACCTTTGCCTCAGTCACTGCAGTTTTCAGCTGTTTCAGGAGTGAAGATAGGATATAACTTGTAAGGGTTCAAGCTCCTTCCGTTCTAGCCCTCTCCTCGTGAAAAAAACTGTTAAAAGAAAGAGCAACTCCTCAATATCATCCTGTCGTCTTATACAAGCTTTCTCACATTGTTAATATCGCTGAGATGGTGTACTTATGTATGGTGATTGTTAAGCCATGTAATAGAGCCCCTCTAGAGCATCATTTATGCCTCATACTTGAAACATGAAATGATTGTCATGTGTCTTCTTTTCCTTCCAATCTATGTATATATTATCACTGCAAAATCTATCTTCTTTGACTTGCTTTAAACGATGTTAGCTTATAAGGAGTTCTTTTTATGCCTAAATTGTGTCTTCTTTGACACTTTAGGTTGCAGCTCTTGGGGAAGGAGTCGCACTGGAAGTGAAATTATTAAGCCGGTGTGGTTGCGTACTCTTAAGTTTTTTTTCGTCTGTGTTTCTCAAGTCCAGGTTATAATCAAAAGTCTTTTTGAACCCCTCGCAGAAAAGAAGCGGCATTACGTCAAGGAGAGGTGATTCCAATGTTTTTCATTATGTTTGATTTGAACTCCATCATGCTTCTTTAATCACCTCACCTCTTATTTCATAATGTTGATATCCATTTTTTCAAGATTTAGTTTTTGTTTCTTAACATGTGCTATTTGGTTATGTATGGTGTTTGCTGTCTTATAGTAGGATACCTTTATAGTAGGAAATAACTAAGTCTTCTTGGTTGCTTGTGATCACAGGCAGCGCTTAGAGATGCTAAGCAATCTAAAGATGGCATCGATGTTGAAATTACAGCCCTACGCTCTAAAGTGGAGGTGTAATATGCTCATACCAGCCTGTTCTCTGCATTTTCTTGTATTTCTCTGCATATTCCTTTCTGGTCCCGAGTTGCAGTATTTGGTGATAGGTATATTGATTTTGACAAACTTCTGTCTAAATAATCAGAAAGCAAAACGTGAAGCGGAAGCAGCTGTTTTAGGGCTTGAACGAACCGAGTTTGAAGTTAAATCTCTCCACTCAATGACGCATAGGATGATTTTGAGTCAGAAAGAGATGGTTCGTGGTGGTGCCACTGTTTTCTTTTTGGTAGACCAAGGTGCCGTTATTTATTGTTTCGAGCTATAACTATCTCACATGACCATGGCAGGAAGAAGTTGTTCTGAAAAGGTGCTGGCTTGCTAGATATTGGGGCTTGGCTACCCAGTACGGTAATATGCTTAACCATATTCATTTTTCAGCTATCACGTGAAAAAGAAATTGCTCGCGGAACAGCCATATTATGGCTTCTTTCTGATTCATGCTATTTGTTTCGTTTCATCTTTCATTCACAATGGGGTCTTAAGCCTTCTGGATTTACTCCTAGTGTAATATTGGTTATTTATCTATTCTTTCCAAATAAGCCCTCAACTCCATTGCAGATTGCCTTCAGTTATAATATTATAACATCTCATTCTATGGCTGATTGTTTTTATCAATTGTTATAAAGTGGCATCAGTGAATTGTAATGTTTGCTCAAATATTAGAAGTAGTTCCGTGCACTTCTGGACGGAGTATGTTATTGCTGAAATAATCAGAAATAGTAGCATAATCCCATTCAAAGAGTTGAATGGTCATCGTTCAGTTGCAAGAGAAGCACTACTTGTGAAAGAAAACAATTTCTCAATATGCTTCCTTTTTCTCTGCGGAGATTTTAGCACAGTATTGTTTCATGTTTTGTGTTTTATGTTGAATCCTCTTGCGTCTCCTTTTTACAGATATCTGTGTTGATATTGCTGCTTCAAAGTATGAATACTGGTCATCTTTGGCGCCTCTTCCCTTCGAAGTTGTACTTTCTACTGGTCAAAAAGCTAAAGAAGATGACTGGGAGAAAGGTAAACAATCACTCTCGATCTCTCTTTTTTGGTTGCTGCTGGTGCTCGTCACCTGCTATGCAACGAAACATGCAATTCTTTTCTCTAGAGTTTACCTCATTTGACAAGTTGTTTGGTTTGATACCTCTGCAACAATTGCAGGTTATGAGGACCAAGAGCTTAGAAGTAGAGTTGTCCAAGACTTGAGTGACCTCCACGGAGATGGAAACATAGAGAGCATGCTTTCGGTGGAGATGGGATTGAAAGAACTCGCTTCCTTGAAGGTATCTTTCAAATTATCTTAGTTCGCTTGCTTTTTTTGAAGTTGGATATCCATGATCGGCAATTCCATAAAATTGTTCCAGTTGTCAACTTTTTCTCTGTCCTATATCATTTGTAAGCAACGTGGGATATGTCCTCTACATGGACGTGCCTTTCTTTGCAAGTATTTGTATTATATCAATATGAACGTAACAGTTGATTGGCATCAAGGTCGAAGGGTCAGTTGCCTATGTATTGGCCCAGCAGAGGCGTCCAAACTCTACTAGAGTGCCCCTGTCAGGTGATCATCATATCATCAAGTTTCTTATTGCTCATCTTCTTTTGCCTGCTTAGTCCGATGTACTGTGGCTATCTTTTTTTTTTTTTTCTTTTTTGGGTTCATATCTGGCTGTTTGTAGTCTGGTACTTGTGCCTTGACAAGCACTGTTAAGGCCTCATTTTAGCGCAGCTGACTAAGATCCATAGCTTTTCTTGCTCTCAGTTGTCGTATATAGCTATCTCGTTCTCAACATCTGAATGAAGTTGAGATCTTTCTTTTTTTGTCATCTTCTATCTTCTCGTGCAGATTGTAAATCACTAGGGGATCCAAAATATATGGAGGCTTTTGGTATGTTGGTTTCTCTTTGTGCTTTTAGTTGCGATTGACTAAATTCTGCTGTACCAACCATGTCAGGCACGTGTTAAACATGTGTAGACGCAGCATTGTCATTTGCATCCTCTGTTTTATTTTGTTTTTTTTTCTCTTCTTTTTTAAAGCTATTTATTGGTTGCAGATGACATTAGTTTCCTTCAGAAACTTTGCTGTTAGACGCGGCATTAACTCTCACTATTTTTTCCTGCTTGCAGACTTAAGCCCAGAAGAGTCTGAAGATGTTCTTTTCAAGGAGGTATATAAGCTCACCTTGTCTCTATCTCACCCAACCCTGGATAGGAAAAATGTTAAAGAAAGAAAGAGGAACCTTTTATACAAAAGAAACAATTTTTATATCTCTATAAGGTCATTTACACAAATCGGCTGGACTATATTGAGAAGAAATTACATGGTCTGATGATCATTCCCTGATTAACAGTTCATTGCCTCCTACCTCAATTAGATATGTCCAGCAAGCTCAGAACGGCATATCTAATTTTTTAATGCATTTATGTTTCACCCCTTTTCAACTGTAGTTTATGCTAGAACACCGATGATAATACTATGTTCTACCCAATTTTTTGTTCGCTTTTAAGCAGGCATGGTTAACATATTACTGGAGAAGAGCTTACGCATGCGGTATAGAGAAAGATATTGCAAAAGAAAGACTACAGTTTTGGATAAGTCGTTCCCGACAGGCACCTACCTCCCACGATGCCGTTGATGGTAATCTTTGATTTCCTTTTGTCGATGCATTTCCATTGGCAGATGGCAAATTTTAGTAGTTTTTTTTCTTTCTAGGTATTGTTCGTGCTGATGTCATGAGACTCACACCGAATCATGTCACTGTTGATGCCTTCTTGCAGTTGAACAGGGCTTGATGGAGTTGAGGAAATTAGGCGTTGAGCGCAGACTCTGGGAAGGTTCTCGTGAAAGAGACGATGTGTGATGTGTGCCGCGTTCTGTGAGATGAAGCTTACATTCCTTCGGCATAAAGTTCTATTGTGTTTCTTGCATCTGTCAACTTTCATTGTGTGATCTTTCTTGTAGGTATTTAAGCCTTTCATCTTTTATTCTTTCGGAGCTGATCCAGGCTTACTAGTTTGTTCATAGACAAAAGTGTAACGATATGTGAGGATCCACATCGTCTCTCTTGATTACATTGTCGTAGCAACAATTATTGTGTGACAACTGCTCTCAGGCTTTCACACGCCCTTTTATGATGCCACAACAATGGCCTATGTAATGTAATGTTCATTCATTTACGGTGAAAACAAAAAAGAACCATTGAGAGGTTCTATTCCTGTATACTGGCACAACGTTTTCTTCATGGTAAAACATTATATGTCGATTTCAACCAACGGGACAAAGAATTATTAGCGATTACATAATGGATCACATTGCAGGCGGTGAACCTTACAAGGTACGGAATCGAGTCGTGGTAAACATTACAAGGTACGGAATCGAGTCGTGGTAAACAAACATGAGGTGCTTTGATATGTGCAAAAAAGAGCCTTGTGCAACATAGCTTGCCAACGGAAACTAAGAAATAATAATTCTAAACGGAAAAAAAAAAAAAAAAGATCCGGAGTTGAGCCAAAGCCTTGATCATGGAGCAATGACGACCGGTGCTTCTACATCAAATTCCATGTTCCTGAACTCCAAAGCAAGCACCGGCTTTGACAGCATCACCAGTAGACTCAGACGACTCCTAGTTTCCTCCGACTCTTCATACGCTGTATCAGCTGCACGTAAATTCCTGAGGAGAGGTGTCGGGGGAAGCAGTGTGGAAGATGGCCGTATATCAACAGGTTCCACTATTCCCAACCTGCAGAACATGGTTCCATAGATTTTAAGAACAATAATAATAAGAAAGCAAAGGATGAGAAACACTAATACAGATGAAATGGAGCACTTTGGCGATGTTTTTTCAACAATCTTTCATGGATTGATCTGAGTAATAGCAAATGCTAAATCCTTCTTCAGAACATTAACTAGAGTACTGATACTAATGCTTTCCGAGCTGAATCAAATAAGAAGACCAAACGCTAAAAGAAGCCAACCTGCATTGCATCTGACATGAATATTTAAGAAGGCTCGGATAATCCTCCATCCGACCACTGCAAATTATTTTGAAGCACGATTATTAAGACATCCGTATATAATGGCATACCTAAACAAGAGAGCGATCCCGGAGTACAGAAAAAAAAGAAGAGAATTAGATCTAGCACAATGAACTTGCAAAAAGTAAGAACTTGCCTAAAGCTTGGTAGTGACATTTTCACCGAAGGCCCCATCCTAGTTCTGGAATGATCATCAGGGCCTGCAAAGAAATTCGTGACCGGAATAAAAAAAGATTTTAACCAAAACTGTTTCGTGTCATGAACTTGAAATTGATCGTTTATCGAATTTCAAGACTGTGTGACTCAATTAGACTTTCAATTCATATTAAAGGGAGGTTTCTGCTATTGGGGTTAGTCTGCATCGGCTCTGAGCAAGAGGCTCTGTGTCAAATCCGATCTTGTGATCTCAATTCTTAGGTGATGACTATGTTTCGCTTTTGCCTGATCTTCTACACTTTGCAGCCAGGTCTTGCCATCATAATAGAGCAATCAGGATCAAAACAAGTTGCCTAAGATTGTGTTTCATGCTTCCAAATTCAAAAGCATCTAACCTGAGCTTATCATGTTGATGCTAAAGATATCTGCCACGGATGAGTTGCCAACTTCAGTCACCTGGGTTTGCGTTCGAGTTCTTTGAGAAAGTGATCCTGGTGACATTCCCAACTTGCTCAGAAAACTTCCTCTGGGGATTATCCTTTCCTTTGATATGCAATGCAGTTTGCTCTGGACAGCAGCCAAGCTATATATAAGAGAAAAATCCTCATCTTTAAAACTATGGTTCAAAAGAAATCTTGGTAACTTGGCTCGCTAAGTCTATTGGCAAAAACATGCTGACATCTTACTCCGTCAGTTAACGCATCCCGGCAATCAGGATAGAGGTAAAATTGGAAGTCAAAACAATCCAAAATTACTCAAAACTCTATTCACACACATTATAGCCTATGGTCACAGTTAAAATGGGTTTTTATGGATCGAATGTCATATTTTCTATTGACTCTTACTGTTCGACAGAGGTTTGAGAATTTTATCCTCTTCCCCCATCAGCTCTCGAGCCTATCTGAGGGAAGGTTTTGTGTTTCGATAGATTATTGACGTCGCTTCACTCTGTTCCTTATCTATAGATATGACAAGCAATCACTACCCACATAGACGATCTCCAATATCAATAAAACGACCCGGAATATAGAGAGAAAAAAAAAAGGTCTGCCAAATCAAGCTAGAAAGAAACAAATTGAGATGAGGGTCTTCGGAACCATAATTATAGTCACGACATGCCTAACAGTTCATAAACGACCTGCACATTCGACAGGAGAGCATTCACTATCCTACTGTGTTTTGCTATAGAGAAACTACCTTGCAATATATCTCAAACTCTGAAAAGCACGCATAAAACTAGCAGTAAGATGGTACAGCTCATACCTCTGAGAAGCTAGCGACGTGACTTGGAAGTCCAACGTGCTGCAAAAACAAATACAATCACCACAAAGAATCAACATCTGGGTTTGATCGAATGGGAATTTCTGACAGTTGGGTTCGATCGAATTCGGAAACCTTTCGTCCATGCCTCCATGCCTCCATGCTGTTCACAAGAACCTTGGCTGCCCATCTGTGTCTTTCCAAAACAAAGCAAAAGGAGAATCAAGCCTTTGTTTCCAAACGTTGACATAAAATCCGATAACGAACTTGTGTTCTAGCATGATGAAAGTAAAGGAAGAGTCTTATTGTAAATGATTTAATAGGCTAGCAAGTATAAAAAACGATGAGAACAGATAAAACGTAAAGCATCTTTCCCACTGAGTTCCACTAAAGGGAACAAAAGATAAGGTGATCCACGCTTAATCCTTATTATATCGAGAGAAAAAAGATACTCCAGCTTAATCCTATTCAAATTAAATCCAAACGCAACTCTAGTAGGGCCTCCACAATCTGCCAACTTCCACTTTCCTTGGACTTTTTTAAGTGATGAAAAAGGCGACACATCGACCAAAACTATATCTTAACATTCACAATAACCATGTAACCATATGGTTGATCTGTTTGTGAGACAATCATGTAAGGTGAGTCTTGAGCACAAGCTTGAGAGTCTGGAGAAACAATCCCATTTGACTATGCTAGCAGAAACTTTTGGAACTGGAACTATTCAAAGAACATCTCCTACCCCAAAATTTGGAATCCAGACTCGATGACAATAAGATCATTTCAGTAGAATGATTGCCTGTAGAATTTGTTGGAGTTGACAAGCCCAAGCCCAAGCCCAAGCCCAAGCCCAAGCCCAAGCCCAAGATCCTTAATATAACTCTTAGATATTTTGTGTAGGTTTTTATAAGGGTAGGTTCTAGAATATTTTCTTGAATGTTCTATGAAAATATCCATGGGAATATTCCTACGATTATTTTTAAAGAACTCCATAGAGTTTCTCCTAACCGTTGGATCGTTGTAATCCTCACCGTCTATTAGAGGAGATGAGTAATATAAATAAAGGTTATGTCATTGTTGTAACATCATCCAAGATAATTAAGAGTATGCAAGGTATAAGAGTGAGTTGTGTACTGTTTAGAGATGTGACTGTTATATCATTTTCACAATATCAATAAAATATCTTGTTTTGATTACTCTCTTGTTTTTGCATGTAAAAGCAGCAGGATGAAAGGAGAGGGACATACGCACAGGATGTCGGCGGGGTCCATACAAGCCCTGCAATCACCACTAGCTGAAAACAAATAAACCATGCCATTTCGAATACATTAATCATTGAACCTGATGACAAGAAGCATTTATTCACGGTATTAGCAGGTTAACAAGTATAAAGGGAAGGGTGAAGACTCAAACCAGAATAATAATCTTTTAAACCACCAATTGAATAACAAGAAACGAAACAACAGCCTTAACTTGGCAACTATCCAAGAACCACATCCTAGATTGCGCCAAGTTGAATACGCTGCATGAAACCCCTCTTAAAATCAATCTGTCTGACTAATATTTCTTTTTTCCAACTTGACTGGAAAGGATAGAATAATCCTAAAAAAGTGATGCAGCAACAAGTCCATGCACTGTCCTAGGTGGCATGATGTGGCACAAGCCAAGTTGGATATGAGGAAGCAGGATCTGAAGAGTCTACCCATCGGATTAATAAACCACAAAACAAAACAAAAAGCATAACATGGTTGCCTTAAGCAGTTAAACTCTAAGTCGATCATAACAGGTTCTGCAACTCTTTGCTCCGGATAACACTAATGAAAGAAATAGATGTGAATAAGAACCTCGTCGAAAGCTCCAACGGGACTATCATCATACTTCGCAAGAAAGAACCCACCAAGAGTGTATCTGCAGAGTCATACTTGTCATATGAGAATCAAAACATGATGTAGATGGCACAACCTGAATCTACAAAAAAAGATAGAAAAGGAAGAATTACCCAAATGCTTCAACTAAGGTGAACTCCTTGGGAGTGAGAGCTCTAGCAATCTCGGTCTTGACAAGGTGGAACTGATACACTGCACTGTTATCCCAAACAAAACAAAACCCAGTTCATCATCATTAATATACATTCATTGACATGAACCAAGCAACCACCCGGTGATTAACAAAAGAGAAGAGATGCTAAGTTGTTGAAGAACTGAAACTTACCTGCCTTTGAATTTCCATGGTGGTTTCCCATACCCACTACTTCCCCTGCAAGATATTGCTTCCCCAGCAGCGTCCATGAACTGAGAAACAAAGCTTCCTCCCTAAACTAACCAAAAAGGGCAAAAAGAGCAGCAGAGAAGGAACCTGAAAACTTGTAACTTTGCCAGCACAAGAAAATCCCAAATCTGCCAAACCTGCTCCCTAGTCCCTATATATACATATATATCAGCTCTCAGCTTACGACACGTCAACCCACGCTTATCAAAAATATCAGAAATGCATGCCAAAACATTAAAAACTAGACCCAAAGATAGTTTTCGTCGAGAATCGGACCAACATTCGCCAGATATGACACTGCATTTATATAGCTAAAGCTCAATGTTGCTTCAAAATAAAGGAGATGAATGGAACTCAAGTAACAATACCACAATGAGTCCTTATACATTGCTCCACATTCACTCTTTTACTTTCTAGGAGAGCAAAACCGACAGAAAAGTAACATGAGGGAAAAAACCATCTGCAAGGTTCCCAGAATTTGAATCCTGTGGGCAAATTCACCACTAAAACTAGCAGCTTTGTCATTGTCAAGAAAACCAAAGAATTATCCCTTCCCCGTATCTTTTGTTTGTTTCTTGTTGCAACTTGATGACGAAATCAGGATACAGAGCACAAGTTGATTATGAAACTTATCTCATTCAGCAACATGTATTGTTAACTGTGAAATTCACCCGCTTGAATCAGCAAATTATTCAACTGCATTTTGCATTCATTGAATCCAACCATATACCATACTTCTCCTGCTACCATAAATGAAATGAAACCCAATTGAAAGATTCAAGCTAGGAGGAGTTAAAGCCGTACCTCATTTGGCCATTGAAGCAGCAGCTAGCAGTAAAGGTAGAAGAGTGGGGGAGAGGAGATTAGTGAGGTGAGCGGAGCAGACGAAGCAGGTGAGGCCACGACTTCACGGACAAATAGATTATCTTTGTCCTCTTCTTTTGGGGTCCTGAATACTGAATATTTTACTCAAAATATCAGAACCATTTTATATGAAGTAAATCATCCAGAATAACTTCTAGTTAGTACTAAAAAAATCTTCCTTTTAGGGAAAATCATCGAGAATCTAGATTGAAGGAGATCGGATTCAAAAACACATTACTTCAGCCTATATTCATATTTTTATTTTTATTATTTTTAAAATATATATAATATTTTAAAATAATTTTTTAATATAAAAAATTATAAATCTATCACATTTCATACCGTCTACTCCACTAGTTTCACTTATAATTGTTATCATTATTCGTCAATTTTTATCAAAATTCAACACACATATAAATTCAAAATATAGTATTACCTTCGATCCAAAATTCTTGCAATAAATTCATCACGTGTCGATGTAAAGTTTGATACGCGTGTTACGACGATCAAAAATGTTTTTTTATAAATTTATCGTAAAATATCAATGATTGTGTAATCAAAAATGTTTTTTTATAAATTTATCGTAAAATATCAATGATTGTGTAAGATACATAATTCAACCTAATATATATTGAGCGATGAACAAACGTGATGTGATATGAAAATGAAATTTATATTGATGTATATAAAATAGTACAAAATACATATGTGTTGTAAGAATTATGAGAAGAATTTGAGATGGAGAAAATACTTAACATCGATTCTTTTCATTTATTTCCTCAATCCCATAATTTTTACATTCACTCTATGCACGCAACGACGTAAATTTAGATTTATCTGATGTTTTCTCAATTTTAATTCTCAAACACATAATATTTCTTTATTTATTAACTTTAATTCCTAATCACATATAACTTTCTACATATAAAAATATTATAAATAATTTAAGACGGATCGATTAGACAAAACATTATAAAAAATTTAGGACAAAACAAGTATAAGATTTGAGTTCATAGAGTCAAGACATTACTAATATCTCAAAAAACTTTCACGGCATTCATTCTTTCCTGCTATAAGACTTGAGCTCATATAATCAGAATTCTACTTTGAGAATTATAATTTGAGTTGAATCAGATCCAAAAGGAACTTTCTCAAGATATTTTGAGATTTTTTTTTCATTCATAAGATTTGTCTAAAAAAATCAGAATCCCACTTTAAGAAAAGTCCTTGAAAACCTAGATTGGATTTAAAGAAGGAAAAAAATTTCTATAAATCCACTCTTTCATTTGCAAAACTTAAGAGCATCCATAATGGATCATTTTTCTTGGCTCAAAATCTATAAAACTCTGAAAATGATGGTTTGCAAGACAATGCTAATTTGAGGGTTTTCTTTCAGGTTCGGTTGCCACATTTGGTTGATGTTTTATGGTTTGTGAGATGAGATGAGATGTTTTATGGTTTTTTGAAGAAACTGAAAATGAAACTTGCATGTTCCAGTTTGACTTGGAGAGGCTCCCATTACTGCGAGGGGCCACTCCTCTTGCTTTTGTTCTTTTTCTAACCCATTGTATACATCAATTTTGTTGGAGTGTCTCAATTTTTTCATCCGCTCTATTTGACACTTTTCACATTATTTTTTATTGAGTTTTAGAGGGTTTTTTTTTTTTTTTTTTGACCTCATTGTAGTTGCTCTAAGCTAGATGATACGGAATCTTTACTCGTATAATGAAAATAGTGGAATCGAGCTCCACAAATAAATTATGAGAGATACATGAACTATCGTTGTGCGCTTTCTAATTGGGTACCCCTTTCATCCATTATCCTAATTATAAACGACCGATATTTTCACTTATATATTTTCTTTATTTTATAATAAATATAATATTTATTTTTTTGGATATATTATAATAATCATCCTATTTAAAAAAAATTTATTTAAAAAAAATATAAAATCAATCAAACTTAATTATACTATATTCATTATTTTCTCTTCAACTGTGTATTAAACCTCATTTTTATAAAAAAATATTATTTTTTTATTAAATTTCATAAAAATTCAAAACATATAAATTTTATATTTGTTCATTTATAATATTTATTATAAAATGAGAGGAATATTCATTATTATATCAATGATCCGTACAAAAATGATTAGGATAGCACGAATAAATATATTTAAATATACAAGGAAAAAAAGGAATATAGGGCGAAAACCGGGGACTAGAGCAGCGGGACATTTGAGATATTTCGGGATCAGCAGAGATTTCCCGCGGCTTTATCCTGTCCACATCATTCCCCATGTCAGATCTCTATCTTGCCTGCGTCATCTCCCAATCAGATCAGATATTTATCCACACAATCACTAAAATATCATAATCGTTACTAACTTATTCCGTATTTCAGAATTTTTATAATAATATAAGTTTAATTTCAAAATATTAAATATTGATTTTATAAAATAATTACGAAAATAAATTAAGTTATATTTTTTACATCTCACGAA
>LIEC01010227.1:0-30819 GCA_001925005.1 Drosera capensis | reverse complement strand
AAACAAAAAGAATAACTTTTAATTTTATAATCAATTTAATAATTTCGTAAAAACCAAAAACAACACATTTCAAAATAAATATCGTTTTGAAAATAATACGACAAACAAAACATTATTATAATCACAGTAATCTCTTCGATTCACAATGAACAATAAACAAAAAGATAAAGCTAAAAAATGGTTCATCATTGACCTGCGACGCGTGCTGGTACTGCTTCACAGAAACCCTAACGGCAGAGACCACCGCCGGCGGTGGCTCTTGACGGAAATGCTCTTCTCATTTCCACCGCAATCGCCATTGCAATCGGATGATTCACCGGTTAGGGCACCGGCCGATGTTTTTAGAGGAGATGAGAAAAATGCTGCATCAGGAAGGTGTAACTGCCGCGCCGGTTCGGAGCCGACCGATCGTCGGCGACGGCGAGCGGCATGGGAGGCTATGGCGTGTGAGGACTGGTTTCTGTCGAAGCAAGGTGCAGGCTGAACCCAATAAGGGGGAGTTGATCTTGTTGGGGTGGGAAAATGGGCTTTGCCAAACTTGAATGGCCCAATGTCAGGCCCAATATTGAATCCAAGCATGGGCATTACAAACAGTAATATTCCTTGGAAATATTGACGGAATTTTTTTGTGATGAAAGATTGACAAACTTTTCAATATACAACGACAGGCTTTGTTGTCCATTTTTTCGGTGCTATTGTTAATATTCGGACTTCTTACTCCACTTCAACGTCTCTTGATCATTGATGAGGTTTGAGGGTTCATAACTATTCCTTATGTACACGGGAAAAGTACAATGTTTATCCAATTTTAAGATTTGAGAGTTCCCGTTTATAAAATTGACAAACTTTTAAGATGTCTTGTAATATAATCAACACTATTATTAAAATGCGGTCCAAAATCAATTGTGTCGCATTTTTCAAATGAGAAAAAGAGTATAACAACACCATCATTGTACTTGGTGGACCGTCGAGGATCGGGCTCTTTTCTAACAATTTTTTTTAATTGAATAAATCATTTACCTGATTTTAATATAATAATAATATTTTATTAATTTCTATCATTTTTAAAGTAACTACTTGTACATTTTTATAAATAAATATTTTATAAATTTTGTTGTTAAGTTTATGCATCTGGTAATTTATTAAAAATAACATATATAATTTATTATTATTTTGAATTAAATATGTATATTAATTAAGATTATTGAAGAAAATTATTAAAGTTTGTATTGATTCATAATTTATAAAAAAAATATTGTGAGTCATTTATCCAAAACTATAAAATATTGAAAATAATTTCAAAAAAATACACAATGGATAATAATTCTAAATACATACAAATTTAAAATAAAAAGCCCTATACTTTTCTCCATCCCATATCCATCACCAACACCATCGTCGGATCTCTCACCGAAATCTCACGACGTCGTTGGAATCTTTGTCGGAATATCGCTGAGCACCACAACAACCAATCATCAATGACAATTCGAACATCAGAAAAATCAACAGCTAAGACAGATTCCGCATCTTCAAACCCATTGATGTAGCGGTTGAGGAGTTGGTGGTGATGTGGAGAGGTTAGATTTGGAGGTAAAAGAAATCAAGTCAAGAAGGAGAGGACAGATCACGATGATCACATTCGATGCAACGAACTCAACTCTGTACCATGTGAGGTGTCGGAGTGCAAGGTGAAGGGGAGGCATCACGACGGAGACGAAATGAGGCAATTGATCGGAGTGCAGTGGCATCGTCGTTGAAGATAGTGGAGTCGAGGAGGAGGATGAGGATGGAGAGAAAGAGGAGAAATGGGAGAGAGGTCAAATTATATGTTTTGAAATTTTTTTTATCATATGTATATTTTTATAAATATTTTTTTATTTTTGTATGTTTGGATAATTTTCTCTAATATTGTATTAATTTTTATGAAAAATGTTTTATTTTGATTTTGATTTTAAGTCTTTTCTAATTATAAAAAGTTGTTGTTTGATAACTCGTGATGATAATTTAAAATGTAAATTATAAAAAACACCATGAACAATTTATATTTATATTTATATTTTTTTAAAAAAATTATTTGTTACTTTTATTTTTTCTCACATATTTGATGCACATTGGATTCGGGAAAAGAAGAAAAATCAATTTATATTAAATACATTTAACTTATATTTTAGTCATTAATTGAAAGACTAATCAAATTTAGTGTAAAAAAAAAAACTAAACTTTCGTATAAAAAAATATGAATATTGCTTTATATATTTAAATAGATTTTGTCGATTAGATAGATTGTAAAACACTAATGATATCTTAAATTGTAGTTTTTAGTGTATGTTTGGCTTTGGTTCTAATATTGCATTCTTTCCTTAACCTATTCTATTTTAAAATTATAATTTTCTTCAGTCTATTTCATTTTTGAATAACTATTGTGTTTATCTATTACATGATTTATTTTGTTGAAAATATATCATAGAAGGATAAATTGTTAGAATTATTTATCATATTAAGTCAATATTATTAGGTTGTGAAGAGTTATAAACAAATAATTAATCCATATGAGTTTATTATGTATTGAATACATGAACAATTAAATCTTTAATATCAAGAATGACTAAATTTGTTGCAGGATTATATAGAGACATAGTGATCTATAACCAACAATCACGTAACTTACGATTTCTTGTGCATGGTCATTTCCGATTAAATTGTTTAGGATTATCCTCTAGGAAAGTGCAAGCAAGCATATTCTACCATGAAATGATAGACATATTTATACCATATGGAACTTGTTGAGGAATTCCAATCATGGATAATGACAGCATATACCCTACCACTATTCCATGGCCCTTCGTTGTTTGATTGGTTAAAAATTTATGCACCTTGTCGTATGTATCATGGTCACAATCGTCTGTGCCCCTTTTTTGGCTGTTATGTTTTCTTGGTTAATCATGTTACCATGTGAGAAATATTTGGGCCTTCAAAGACTGAAACAGGAAAGTAGACACAGAACGGAACCTGCGAGACAACATACACAAGAACAAAAAATCTATTTTTATTTCGTGAATTATTTAATTTTATTATCTAAAATAGAATTTTTAATTTTATTATATAAATTGATTTTAAGTGAAACTTTTATACTTTTATAAAATTAAATCTTACCATAAAAAAGAGAAAATTTAAAAATAACTATTTGGTTTCTTTTTATTTTCAATTCTATCCCTAATTTGTCAATCGAAGAGAACAAAAATATGAAAAAAATAATACCTACAATTAATTCTCTAAACTTATAACATGGATCAACTGTTTCAATACAATGAGTTCTTTTTTTAAATCAGTTTTCAAATCTCTTATATTTTTCTCTTTGTGTTTTTGATTTGATAAGGAGATAGTAAACTAATATACAATCGATCTCATAAACGGATATTGTTAATAGGCCTAAACTCATTTCGTTGTTTGAGATCTCTAAATTTATAAAATAAAATTAAGATGTTGAATCTTTTTACAGAATATAATTAAAATCTAAAATAAAATAAATTATAATAAAAGTTACTGGTGTACATTATGATAACACATAAGAGATGATTTGTTATTTTTAATATCATAACATTTGAGATGATCGGAAAACATTTCATATATTTTTTTGGCATAGTGGCTACAATTTTACTCCAATGATTCAACAATACTAAGAATTAGCGACAAGAGGACACACAAAAATGTAGAATCAGTTTTAATATCGCCAACTAACTGCACAACGTGAAGATGAGAGTGAGTTAAGGATGGTCACGTTATCTGCGTGAACGTTTTTGAGCAGGGGTGGCCCAATTTCCAATTACGTTACCATTTTGACATGTGACGAGGACCTCAACGTTTATCCGCTTTTGTTGTGATCATCTTAAAGTAGATCATGTGATGAAACATGTCATTCAAATGTATTAATCTCGATAACTCCGTGCATATTAGGATGTTCAATCTGTTATTTTTGTGATGTTTGACCTCAAACTACGTTTCATATCTCTGACTCCGGTATTTTATCCCCCTCGCGAGGCAATAGCCATATATGCTGTAACTTCATGTAATGTGGTGACTTATTATTTTTTTATTTTTTTGGTATAAACATTACAGAACAAAAAACTAGCTAAAATAAGATTATTATTATTTTTTTGGGTAAGTTTCTCTCATATCTTCACTCTCGGTTATATGGATTTGAGTGTACCCATGTGAAATTATGATACCAAATTATATCAAAATAAATTCGATGCACAGATATTCCCATAGTTTTATTTGCAACATAATGTTACAACTTGCACTATTTTCAAGATTACGACATATCTTGAGGATTCAATGCCGTATAACTAAATAATGCAACATAAGTTTTTTATTTACATGTTAGAAAAGCAACTTAACTATCATTAATATCGCATGACATATTTTTATGTGACATGCTATACTTTCATGATACAAATTAAAATTTTCTCCATAAATTATCCTTTTCCAACTTCATTACGATTAAACTTGGATGAAGGGATTAGATTTTTCAGAGCGGTATGAAGAGATTAGATGAAATAAAAACAGTTATCCAAACGGAAAAAATACCAGTAAAACAACTGACGGCGTTAGAACGTTCCAAACCTTTAAATCGTCTCTCTCGCTTACGCAATCTCCATCCTAGTTGACGTCATCTCCCAAAAAGTAAAAACCCGAACAAAAAATCAAAAAGAAAATCAAAGAAAGAAAAAGAAAAGAAAAGAAGAGACCTCGTGTTTATCGGAACTCAAACCCAAACCCAACCCAACCCCTTCTCTCTCTATCTTTCATAATCTCATCACTTTGATTAACCATAATTATCATCTTAATCCCCATATCCATCTCTTAATCACACCAATCACCAACCAACAACAACCACCAACAAATCTCTCTCTCTCTCCCCTCTCCCCTCTCCTCTCTCCTCGCCGGAATTCGCCGGAGATTTCGCCGGATTCCGATCACTTCCGTCGAGGGGAGGGAATTGTGTGTGTGCTGGTGAAAGAATTCGGAGAAGAAGAGAAGAGGAGAAGAGGAGATTTGGCTGGCGTGCAATGCAGGGAAACGTGATGATGATGATGCTTTAGATCTGTTGTTGGTTCAATTCTCTCTCTGCCTTGTCCCGCAATTCATTCTCCATCGTCTTTGCCTTGTTAAATTGTTCGTTTTCGCAGCTCATAACTTCGCTATCGTCTCGTGTGTTTTGCATAGGTTTTTTCGATCTCTGCTTTGTTGCTTTTGTTGTTGTTGATGTGAATTGTGGTTACGAATAGATTAATTCGAGAGGAATTTTGTGTTTGTGTGTGATGAGTTATCGAATTTGTAGATATGGATCTGTGGAAATGGTTGTGGTTTCGAAATTCTGTATGTCTAGCTTAGTTAGCTAGGTCCCCTAGCAAGCGCTGGAATCTCGGCGGAATTCGCTTTGTCGTTGTCGTTTTGAACTCTGCTTTGTTACTGATCACTGCGCTGTATGATCACCACATCTGCTGTGTTGTTACACTTTTGCGTTCTGTTGTCTTTGTTATTTTCTACTGAATTTCGAGGGTGGGAAGACTGTTTGATGTTTAGGCGAATTTGAATTGTCTCGGGGTTTGGTTTTTCTTCGCGGCACTGAATTCACTGTCTTTCCTTTTGAAATAGGTGACTTTAGATGTCCTTGGAACTATAGTAGCTGGTGTAGATTCTGAATTGTGTTATGCCGTCCGAGAAAATGAATCAGCAGGAGCAGAGTGTATCTACAGCATCATACTTTCCTGATGAGACGCAGTGTCCCGCCGAGGTAACGTTCCTGTTGATATAACGGTTATCTAGATATACCGGTTCTCTTGATACATTCTACATTTTATTTTCGGAGGATCTGGTCAAATCCAATTATGGTATTAGATTGTGCAAGAGATGGTTTGGCGGATTTATTTCATTGCTGGTGTGATTTTCTAACTTGATCTTTTTTTTTCTTTTTTCTTTTTGAACTTGGCAGAGACAAGTTGGGTTTTGGAAATCGGAGCCGATGCTTGATCCCTCTGGTGAGTCTGTGGATTTTGTTTCCGTAATTGTTTTGAGATATCAATGACGCTTATGTTCGGTTGCTTTATTGTGTAACGAGAATGGTATATGTGGAAATCTTATTATCTGTTCTTGATTAGCCAGTATGAATGAGGCTCAAACATAAAATTCTTCCCATCAAAAGTTGTTTTACTTACTAGCGGACATTGGGACTCCAGCAGTCTAGCTTGACAAGTTTTCCTTATATCGCATTTGATTGATGTTGGAAAAGACCTATAATGATTAGTGAACATGAATTCCTTTTCTTTCAAGAAGACGGAATGTTTGGTCCATGCCATGGAACAGATTAATTATCTGCTTGCGAATGTGTATAGGGCCTAAATGAGATGCGCATTAGTGATACTGTGTCTGTTTTGCTTCTCTTTTAAGGGGAGAGATGTACAGGTTGTCTCCCTTGAGTGGAAAAGATTAGAATTTGAAGAAGAGAATCGAACTAAAAAAGATCAAGTGCAGAGAGCTGTTCTTAATTTCTGGGATTTGTCGTTCAAATTTTGAAACATGGAAGCTAGGAAGGAGCTCTTCCAGATTTTCATGTCTTTGAAGGCCGAATAAGTCCAATGTTTACCTTAAGCTTGGGCAACACTGGGTATAAGATTGGTTTTCATCACTGCTGAAACCTGTCATTAGAAATTGACTGTTGTTTGTTTGCAATCGCATGTTGCTGTTGTCTCTTTAGTTTGGTCGTCAATCGCAAACATCCCGTATTTATATTAATGGTATCAAGAGGTCTTTAAAAGTTAATAAATTATCCATTTACATGTGTTGTGATTTTAGTTTATATTTAGCGATTCAACTCGTATTTTGCCATTTGAGTTCATTTCTATGAAATCAAAAGTTGGGTGTTCAAATGCTCATTGGATATGCTAAATGAGTTTCTGCTGTACTTTTTAGGTGTCAAAATCGACAGGTTATCTTCTATGCCCAGCAGCATGCCAGTTGCTTCTTTACCCGTTGAGAAGACCATGCCAGTAGAGCCCCATTTCGCCAAGCACTTAAATATTCACGATGCTTCCCTCCCAGAACATCAAAAGGGGAGTATTAGCTTGCCAAGACACTCGGCGGGAGCGGATAGAGCAGCCAGGACCATATGTGCATGGAGCGGAATGGACAATGGATATGTGACGATGTCAGAGCTTAATACTCAGTCAAGAAGGTTCTCAAACGAAGACAATAGGCGTAATATGCTATCTGCTCATCAGGGAAATGGAGCTTTCTCGAGTTCACTTTCAGAGTTATTCAGCAGAAACCGTAAGCTCTCATTCTCGTCATCCATAGTAAAGGAGCAGTTGAGAACAAAAGCTAGAAACTGGAATCAAATAGTAATGGACTCGTTATAGTCCACACCTTGCGTTATTTCCTATCCTCATTCTCTCTATATATGAGAAGGAACCGGAGAAAAAGGACTAACATTCTTGTCTTGCTTTCGGAAACTAGACGCCTACATGTTTATATGGATAACTCTATAAAATTATTTAAGCGGGCTTGAAAGATTAGTTATAATTGTTCGTTGATTAATTGTCTAGTGTTGTGCGCCACATAACCGGTTATGCACTTCACTCTTTCAGTGAGAATATCCTGATATAGTTGACACTACACATGCTTTTCCAATTTCAGTGAGACTTTCCGTGAACAATAAATTCTATGGCCATTCTATTGACACCATTACCTCGCCACATGAGGAGGAACCTTTGGAATCCCTTGAAGAAATTGAAGCCCAGACTATTGGCAACCTCTTGCCCAATGATGATGACTTGTTTTCTGGAGTTGTCTATGGTGAACAAGTTGGACAACGAGGTGGAGTAGATGATACTGAAGATCTGGATCTTTTTAGCAGCGTCGGGGGAATGGACCTGGGAGATGATAATTCATATGTAGGGAGAAGAAATAACAATTTCCATGGAGTAGTTTCTCCAGGACAGCTTGGCGGAACTGATTTCTCAATCGCTCGAGAGCACCCTTTTGGTGAATTCCCATCCAGAACATTATTTGTGAGAAACATAAACATAACAGTGGACGATCTTGAGTTGAGGGCAGTTTTTGAGGTGTGTGCTATGCCGTTCTTGTTTGAAGTTGCCTCCTATTTTCTCATTTTCTTTATGCCCAGCTTCTCAATCTTCTTATTATGAAACTACAGCAACATGGCGATGTCCGAACTATGTATACCGCCAGCAAACACCGGGGCTTTGTTATGATATCATATTATGATATTAGAGCTGCACGAAATGCTTTGAAGGCTCTCCAAGGGAAGGCACTCAGGCAAAAGAAGCTTGACATACATTACTCGATCCCAAAGGTATGACCCTTTACAGTTCATAAACCTCTGTCAAGTTTGTTTTTGTTTTCAATTTCCACAGGAGACTGTAAAAAGTATAGGGTTGTCTATTATATCAGGAGTGACCCTGTCATCTTATATGTTCATGTTGTATTCTACTATTCGTCTGTTCATTTGTTTTGTTTATCTTCAGGATACACCTTCAGACAAAGATCTTAATGACGGTACACTTCTGGTATTCAACCTCAACCCCTCCGTTTCTAATGCTAACCTTCTGCAGATTTTTGGTACTTATGGAGAGATTAAAGAGGTAAGTGTGTCCTATTTATTGCTCGATTTGGCTTTTGGCTTTTATGATTTGGCTGTGGCCTTTTATGATTGGCTAGTTTTTTGCAAATGCAGATTGGTGAAATTCCCAATAGAATGGAGGGAAAATTCATAGAATTCTATGATTTAAGATCTGCGGAAGCTGCTCTACATGCTCTGAACCTAACGGAGATTGCTGGAAAGAGGATAAGGCTTGAGCCAAGTCGTTATGGGGGGAGGAGGTATGGTTCAGTTTTCTCAACATTAGCGTGCATCTGGAGCACTTATGATTCGGTTCCATCACTGACTTATAGTGACTCCATTAATATTTTTCTCTTCACTTTCCATGATACTTCTGTGTTTCAGCAATTCAGCGCTGGAGTTGTGCCCAGATGTACTTGTAGATAAAGCTTCTTTATACGGACAAGGTAACTCTATATTCAGCTGACTATTTCCCCGAATTGGTATCTGTATAATGTTATAGCGCACGAATGAAATAAAATCTTTGTGGTCACGTCGTATCGTGTTTCATAACTTTTTTGCAGGGTCATTTTTGCATCGGCCAATTTCATCAGCTAGCATGAACAGTGAGATCAATTTTGGCACCCGTTCAATTCAAGCCTCCATTGGTCCAGTAATGGAAAACGCATTTCGTCATGGGATCTCTTCTAGTGTGCCTAGCAACTTGTCATCCTATTTACGGATTGATCCTGGGAATCACCATAACTTGTCCGAAACTGGAGCATCACTCGACCAAATTAACTATAATTTTCGAGGAGGGCAAACCTTTCATCCACACTCATTCCCAGATCATCCTGATGGCTTATTTAAAGGTTCCCCTTCCAATTCTGGGTTTACCATGCCTTCCACCATCGGTTCCCTGCCTTCTGATAAGGTTGAGAGCATCCTTTCAGGCAGAATAAGCACAAATGGGATTTCCAATGATCTGAGTAGTGGTGAGTTTCCTATCACTTCGTTGCATATTTATCTTGCTATCTCCGAGTTTCTTTGGTTAAAAAAAGGTTCCTGGGTTGCTACTGTGGTGGTGTACGAGTTGGATAGCAATTTTGACTCCTTTCTGGGTGGATCAGGAGTTCAAATATGCTGTATCTGTAACTCTCTTCTTGAAAGAGCCTTTCAGTTGCAGATATGTTGTTGTGTTTTATTCATTCTCACAGTTTGGGAGCTATTCTTTGTCGATCTCGTTCCCCTGAGGAAACTTGTTTTCTTTTATTTTAATTTTTGGAAAAATAAAGAGAGAGAAAAGGTTCTTCCTTCTATACAGCCATACATTGAGGCCAAAATGATGTCAGGCCGTGATACTATGTTACCTCTCTCTTACAGTTCATGGTTGTGCTGCATTTCTGGTCACATGAGAATATATCAATGGAAAACTGTTTCCTCTTTTTCGAGTGCCTGAGTACTTGTTTTACGTGGTTCCTTTGCGTTCAGGCTACGGTTCTCCAGTAAATCAATACATGTGGAGCAGTTCAAATCATGTTCAGTCTCCGTCATTAATGCGGCCTAATTTCCCTTCTGTTGCTGACGGAGTATCTGCTGCTCATTCCCCATCAAGACTTCATGGGCTTCCCAGAGCACCAGCACGCATGCTAAAGCCGATTATTCCTAATCATCATGTTGGATCAGCACCTACAGTTAATCATCACCTTTGGGATGGGAGACATGCACATCTTGCAGGTTCCCCGGATGCTTCTGGTTTCCAGCAGGGTTCTCTTGGAAACATGAGGCTTTCTGGGAGTCCGTTGCATCAAATGGACTTCATTTCGCATAATGCTTTTGCTCATCTTGGAGGAAACGGCATGGACTTGCCCATTCCATCTAGACATGGTGTGCACTCCAATCATCATAGATCTATGCTACAATCCGGTAGAGCCCAGATCAATTCCTTGTCTGGTTCTTATGAACCTGGAAACGAACGTGTTAGAAGCCGTAGAAGTGATAGCAATTCAAGTCAGGCAGATAATAAGAAACAATTCGAGCTCGATCTCGATCGTATATCTCGAGGAGAGGACAACAGAACAACTTTGATGATTAAGAATATTCCAAACAAGTATGTCATCCGTCTTTTAAATATTGATGCTTTAGTCATGCTGTTTTATTCCATGGATGTTTTTTCTATCTTTGAAATTGATGTTCTTCGCTTCTGCCAATGTCCATATACGGCTTTCAGCTTGATTCACTAGGTTTCAGAATAATCTTGTACTAGAATGTGAGTATTCTATGGCCGTGCTAAGTTACTATGTAGCACCATCTCACACATGGGAAATGAAACACGATACAACACGACATAGCGACACAACCATTTTGAAAAATTGCGAATTCGGTTGAAAGACATTGCATTTTAATGCTAGATATATTCATGCTCACCCGTAGAAGAGATATATATATATATATACACACACATATGCTTATTGCTTTTTTTAGTCTTTTTATGCGTGCCTACATTGACTTTTGTCTATTCTTTTTTTGGGGATATAATGTGCATACATTTATATTAGTATAGTGTATGTAACATACCTATTCCAAAATGATAGTTTGACATGCTAAAATATATTAGGATGAGCTTGTCCTGCTAAAAGATGTCACAAATCCCTAGTGAAATAGGTTATCACTTCAATGCTGCAAACTGAGAAAATAGAGTTGAGGATTCAAGGTTAGGGCCTTACCATGCCTAAAATGGAACAAGGTATATTAGCTTACGAAGAGATTAGGGAAAATAAGTGGCTGATGGGTGGACATTGACAAGAGACAATATCAACGGATAGCAAATGAGGGCGAGATTAGATCGAGAGAAAGATTAAAAGACATAATAGGCGGAATCGACAATGATATATGTTCCCCTTATGCTCTTTCTTTTCCATTTCTTACCTAGTAATTATTTCTTTCTCTTGTTACCATTTTTAAGTAGTTTTCTTTGTGATACTTCTTCGAATATGTCGTTTGCACGTCGGAGAAGCTTCAAGATGTGCTGGGAAGTCTCAAGAATTGTAGTTAATTTTTGAAAATTTAGAAAGTCCGGACATTTGTTACATACGCGGTGGAGATATGTCGGTGTTTCATAGCTTAATCATCTCTACATTTTAGTGTACCCACTGCCTTTCACCCCTTTGTACTTATGACTTCATTCTTATTGGTTGAATCTTCTTGTGGTATTTGTAGGTATACTGCCAAGATGCTTATGGCTGCTATAGATGAGCGGCATCAAGGAACATATGATTTCATTTATTTGCCCATTGATTTTAAGGCTAGTGCACTTACCTAGCCCTTTTGATCTTGTCATGGATGAAACAACAGCTGCTTTTGTTTCAATTCTTATAATCCCGTTTATCGCTCGTGGCATTGATTGGTTAGTCTGATATCTTTGCAGAACAAATGCAATGTTGGGTATGCTTTCATCAATATGATAGATCCTAGCCATATCATTCCATTTTATGAGGTTTGCTTTCTTAATTTTACTGTGAAAAACGAGAGATAGATAATTGATAGTTTAGCTTATTTATTTGTAGCGTGTAGTTTTTGCTTGTGTATTTATTGATGTCGAATGGGGTAAACAATCTTGACAGACTTTCAATGGAAAGAAATGGGAGAAGTTCAATAGTGAGAAGGTTGCATCCCTTGCATATGCTCGAATACAAGGAAAACAAGCTCTTGTTGCCCACTTCCAGAATTCTAGCTTGTTGAATGAGGACAAGCGATGCCAACCTATTCTTTTTCATACCGATGGCCGTAATGCTGGTGATCAGGTAAGTTCTTATGAACAGACGCGTAACTGGCGAAGAATTGCTAGTAAACTTGCCGGTGTAGCGAACTTATACAGTTGTAGACTATGTCACGCCGAACTTTTCTTTCTCTCCAGGTACCTTTTCCGATGGGGGTTAAAATAGGGAGAGCAAGCAAAACTAGAAGCAGCAACATTGAGGACAATCTTCAGGAATCCGGTAACAAGGAAGAATCTCCCGTAGGCGATTCATCTCCAGGTTCCGGAAAGGATTCTTAAGATTAGGCCACGTTTTTGCCTTGAAACTGACATTATTTAAATATGCTGCTTTAAAGCCTAAATTAGTTAAGGTGGCTGCAAGGGGCTCACTACTATGGCTGACCAACGGAGAGATTTTCCCGTTTCTCTCTTATACAACTAAACCGATTTTTTCCAGAGCAACTATTGGAGCTTCGAAAATTTTGGGTGATGTTATGAGTTACTACCTGGGAAAGATTTATGTAAAATGTGCAAGGCACAATATGTATAGGGGCAGAACGGGCTGAAAAAGTGTTCGTTGTAGTTCCAAGGAGACGTCATTTTTGTATTATCGCATTCGTGTTGTTGATCCCGTGCAGAGACAGAATCCGGAGATATTATGTCCATTTCTAAGGATTACAAATTTTGTACGGACTGGAGCAGTTTTTCATTCCTCATGTATGTTTTATGGGTACATTCCAAGGTATTATCAGTGTGAACTGTGTAAAACTGGTTGTCAGCAGAATATACTATTACTATCAGTTATCTAGCAGTAGATGACAGTGATTATTCACTTCCTACCCTTTTCGTAATGGCTAAAATGAATTTGTCTCATCGACCGAGTTTCCTGCAAGCCTTCATGCGGATTTGTTAGGACTACAAATTTTGCAGTAACTGGAAGCTAAATTTTGTTTTTCCGAGCTTAGTGTGTCACTGCTGCAGGTTCCTAATAAGGTTTTGTGAAACTTCTCTTCAAAACACACAAAAAAAAATACTAAAAACAACGTAAAATAACGAGTATATATGAATGTCAGCAGAATACATGATTACCAGGTCCATTACAATTTTACAAGGTTTTGGATTCCCATTATTTTTTGCAAGCTGTTTTGACTTGTCGATATTTAGCCGGTTTGGATTTATGGCTACTCGAGGGGGTCGAAGGCCAGCCTCTCGATATGAAAAATCTCCCGACTCAGGGCCGGAGAGACACTGCGAGGTTTCCATTGATGCTTGACCCCTGATATCTTCCATTGATGCCCGACCGAGTATGCTCCTGTTTTATGTTGATTACATGCTACCTGTTGGCTTGACATCGTGCAACGCTAAGCCTTTTCTCAATGAGCTTTTTTCACAACAAAAAAATAATAAAAATAAATAAAAAACAAGTTCCACTAGTTTATTATTTACAAGCAGTTAACAAAATGGTAAGAACATGCATCACAATTGCGCGGCTCAAGATGCTCATCAGTTGAAGCTGGCTGGTTAAGTCACATATCAATGGAGAAAGAGATCTTCAAAATGTGCATCTCTGATATGTGACAGGATGCACGATATCAGAATAGTACCGTTAGCTAAAGGCCCCACGTGAAGCACAATCATAAGCGTCTCCTTTTCGTTTGAATTTAGGAAGTCACTGCGGCCAAGCTTTACTTGTCTCCGCAGAATCCCAAAACAGTACTTTTTTACACTGACCTTTTGCTTACGTCATTATATTTATGTAAAAGTTCTTGGGAATTTATAATGTCAAGATAAAATTTGTTATTTTCAAGGCTCCTCCCTCGCCAATATTTTGTGGACAAAATTGCCTTTGTCTCATAACTTGTCTTGGATTGATTAAAGTTTTGTCCTGTCTTTAATCATTTCCCAAATTCTTGATGCAAATCACACAATGCAATGAATTCAAACTGATACCTACAATGCACCTCCCAGGAGTAGGTACAATCATGGACGAAATCAAAATTTTAGGTACAATCATGGACGAAATCAAAATTTATCTCGATGAATCATTTCATGATCTTGTAACACCAAGAGAGTAGTATATGATACCAGGAAAACTCTTTCGTTCATTTCTCCGTTAAGATGTGTACCCTATACATATACCCAAACCTAAGCCTCCCCTGATAATCCCTAACAACGATAATTACCACTAATACAGCACAATTAGTTTAAAAGGAGGGAAATGTACACAAGCTCCCACTCTTAACACTTGATATACTTGGCAAGCTAAAAATAACTAAACATAGAATCCTCTCCCTTGGTAGCCGTTGCGGTCGGCTGCCGGCTGCAGCCAGGAACCACCGGCGGCCTCATTGACCTCACGAGCGCAAAATTCAACCCCTTAAAAAAGGGCTGTATCCTAACATCTGCCGCCCCTCTAGTGGAACCGAGCCTCCTGGCCGGATCCTTGACAAGTAGCCTAGATATCAAGTCTCGCGCATGCGCCTCCAACAAACAGCACGGCGCATGGGTGGGAAAAGTCACCGGTTTCTTAAGTATGCTACGGAGCGTGACACCATTCGTCTCACCAACAAAAGGCGTCCGCCCGTAAATCAGCTCATAGACGAAGATCCCGAGGGACCACCAGTCCACGGCATTTCCATGGGAACCTCCGGCTGCCACCTCGGGAGACACATACTCGTGAGTCCCGACGAAGGAGCAGGACCGGGCTGAGACAGGTTCGGCCACGAAGAGATGGTTGGTGTGGGTCTCAATTTTCTTGGACCGGAAGAACCGGAGTGGGAGGCAGGGGAACATCTTGGACCGGTTAGACCCGGTTTGGGTTGTTTCATTGTTTAAGGGTGAGGAGCCCGTTGGGTCTGGCGAGGGGTGGATGGTCGGGATGGAGTGTGAGCACATTGAGAGATCGAAATCTGTTAGCATGATGTGACCGTCGGATCTTACTAGCACATTTTCAGGCTTCAGGTCACGGTATATGATTCCTAGCATGTGAAGGTATTCGAGAGCCACCAGCACCTCGGCTGCATAAAACCTGTGCCAATCAAGAAATCTGATCAGTTCCATTTTCGAGAAATATTTGAACGCTATCAAGAACTGATGATAAACATTATTTGGGTACCAAGTGCCGTCGAAAGATTTGACATGATTCATTGTGTAGCAGTACAAGTATCCCAAGAACATAAAAAGGTCGTCCCACCACGGGTCCAGTATCATTAGTTTAAGTGACTACATATCATTTTGACAAATCTGTATGATTCCAGTCATGAGTTGATTAAATTTGACATAATCTGCAATACTTGTGTTTTTTTTAGAAGAAACTTTGACAACTGACGTACAATAAAAACACTATGATATGCATAACATTTTAAATTCAAAAAGTCTGATCTCTTTTCACTGAATGATGACACAGCAAGGGGATCTTTGATACGGACAAGATAATGCATTTAATTATTCACATAATTATAAAAAAATCAACAGATGCAGCAACAGACATGACATGACATTAAGAGCATCTCCATCCTTTGTTCCCATATCTCACCACAACCACTGAAGTGTCTAAACTCTAAACAAATAATTTCGATAATCTATTAATATTTCGTATATGTAACAGCAAATTGAATCAGACAAACAAATATAAAAAAATAACACTTGTAAGCGATGATTGTCAACAAGCAAACATGGAGAGCTTAATAATGGAACAGAACCCATAGCATATAACAATGTAAGAAAACAATCATATAAACAGTCAACTAAAAAGAGTTCATTGAATTGATAAGTTCTATCTATCCCTCAATACTCACTTTTGAACTTCTATTCTAGATTACTTTAATTCATTCGCTGATTTCAGATAAGAAGAATCAATCAATAGACCCAAGGAAGAATTCCGAAATCGTTATAGAAAAACAATACATACTAATATCTCTCCTATCACGCACACATTTCATAGGTTTCACATGATTTGCTACCAAAAACAACACAAGTTCCCAAAAAACAAACAAGGAGACTTGCCGCTAACATTCGTTCACACAAAAAACGTACCGGGCAGAAGCGATATCAAAGCGCTTAAACGGCTGTCGATCCCTGAGCGACAACAGATCCCCGCCAGGACAGAACTCCATGACCACACACGAGAACCTCGCAGCCTCGAACTCAGCATATAACGTAGGCAGAAACGGATGATCAAGCAGCTTCAGTATCTTCCTCTCCATCTCCGCCCTCCGCGTCTTCTTCTTCGCCTCCAACGCCTCCTTATCCACCACCTTCATCGCATAATGGGTGGCCTCTGCCTCGTCGTCTGATCGGAGCCGGCAGAGGTACACATTCCCAATGTCCCCGCTCCCGATCCTACGTACGACCTCCAAGTCCTTCAACGATGAGGCCGTCTTGACCGTGATTACATTTTTTGTCTCTGCAGATAAAAGGGACAAGGGGCTACAGCTGCCGGCATTGCTGGTGGAATCGTCGCTGCTGCTCATAGGCGTCGTGTCTCCATGGTCGGAGACTCGAAAGTGAGGCGGCAGCGACGGAGACGGCGGAGACATTTGTGTGTGGGGGGTAAAGGGTAAGATGAGAAAGATGTGATCGTGGTGAAATGGGAAATGGCTACTACGTTTAATGAGTAAATGAGGTAGTAAAAAGGGGTCGACAGAGGAAGGAGAAGGAGAAAGATGAGAGCAGAGAGGGTGCCTGCGGGGGGGGGGGGGGGGGGGGGGGGTACAGTGCACTGTGTGTGTAGCAATTACCCAATTGAAAGGAAAAAAGGGTGCCTCTGTGTTTGTCCGTACGATGAGTAGTAAATGGGATGGGTGGATGGATGGATGAGCAGTAGATTAGTTATAATGGTGGTGGTGTGTGCAGAGGCCAGAGAGCAGAGGATGAAGGAGAAGAGAGGGAAGAGGACGAGGGAGAGGTTTTGCAGTGAGGTGGTTGGGTCTATTTAATACTCCTCGTCATGAATCATGTCCTAGGGAATACAGTACTGTTATTATTATTCACAATAAAGATCATCATAAATAAAATTTATAAAGAATAAGAGTACAAATTATGAATACTCGCTAGTCACTACTACGATTATTGTAAATAGATTGGCAGAAGTTCATAAAACAGGAAAACATCGCAATGGAAAATCAAAACTACAGACAGAATCCAGAAACCATTCCGTTCGTTCCCATAAAAATTACGGAAGAAAACACTTGTGGCTAATAACAGATAGAGTTATACTATGTTGTTAAACCATTTGATTTGGAAATTAAGAGACAAAATCAAAAGCTGAGTTTGGCAAAAAGAAATGGGTTTTTTGATCCCAAAAACCATGATGTTTAAATCCAATGATCTAATCAAAGATCCATCAAACCCTAAAAATAAACAATGACTCCATCAAATAATTTTCATTTGAACTCGGGGGAAAAAAAAGGTCAAACCGTGGAGTGCAAAGGAACTGCACGTCACCGGAGCTACAATCTACACATATCAGCAGTGTAGAAGCCTCCTGTATACAGCTAATGCGTCAATCTAACCATCTACTGTGGATTATCCTGTTCTTGAGTTGACGTATTGTATTTCAGCTCACACAAAGTCAATATACTGGAATTTTTTTTACGTGTCTCTGCAGTTTCTAGGAACCTGAAGCACGATAATCACACCATGGGAAAGACCAAAATCCAATCAAGAAAGCAAGACCACAAACTGAAGCTGTAATTCGTTAAAAAAAGAACAGAAAAAAATAGTAGGATGATGAGTACCACGTACAATATGATCGTTCAATGATTCATCAACAGCCAACTGATAGCGGTTTAGGACAAGCCACGAATGGAGGGCGGCACAAGCTGCATGACTTGGATGAATGCCGTGCTTCCTTGACATGTCGATTGAGAGCTGCAACTGTTGAGAAGCAAAGTGAAAGGTAAACGTTATTCTTATCAATGAACAGGGCAGTATAACATGAGATAACGGAGATAAAAGTAGACCGACGGAGCACGCCTCATAACTAATGTTTGTTGCTATCATGGTTAACCACAATTTCAGCAGATGGCACACTTTCACAGGACTCGCAAAATAATACTACTACTAAGGAACTTCCAACTTCATCACTGGCAAACTGGTTGAATCTGTGCAAATCAGTCTTAAGTTGGAGGTCTTTTAGTCAAAGTAAAAATCTAGGATTGGCTTCCTCCTGATACAATTTCCATAACCTAAAAGGTAAGAACCCAAGGTCCAAACTCAATCAGTTTGATGATGCCATTCGATGGCCTCAACATAGTGATGACGCTGATCAGCATGAACAGTCCCAATTAAGTGGACATTGAACGGCTACCAAAAGTCTCATAAAATAAACTAAACTAAACTAATCAGGTTGGCGAAGGACAAACCTGAAGTTTGTGGTCTGTGAAGATTGCAGGAATAATTGTTCAGCTTTGCTTTGCTTTGCTCCAGGAATGTAGTGCAGTCTAGACATGATATACTGGGACAGAGGATGAATAATCCCGAGAAGGCCCAATATCTAAAGCATGATGGCAGGTTGTGCTAGCAGATTAAAGAGAGTGGAAGTTGGGAAGGTGAGGATGCGAATTAAGGGCGACATTCTCGACCACAAACTAACAGTCTGTTCCACCAATCTCCATCCTCAAGCCCGGACTTGGTTCCAGAATTCTTCCACGATTCTGTGAACTTGTAGAAGCATACAAGCTGGTATAATAAGCATGATGTAGGAATCTTATCTCTTCTTGCATTTGAATCCAGCTATTAAAATCGTAATTCTGATCCATTTAGGTGAGTGTCAATGAGAAATGGACTATCAAAAGTTCAACCTTGAGATTATCACCCTCCTTCATGGAATTGATCAGGATTCTCTAGAACATAGTAATGCAGGCTAACCAAGTCGTGATAATATGGAGGACAGCAAGAATCATAGTAGCGACTGCAAGTTGTACTTGTTCCAGCACCATGCTAAGAAACCGATGCTCAAAAGCTCAAATTTTCGATGCATTCGATTAATCACCAGGCTCTGACGGACTCTTGCAAGAATTTGAGCCCCACCAAGATTAGGCATATAGCACAAGCACATTATGGTAGAGACATTGCCAAATGCGGCCTGCAAGAAGTATTCCGTTAAATGGGAGGACGGATAATAATGGGGAACCTCTAAATTTAACATCAAGAGCGATTCCATCCCCTGCAGCTGGCGGTAACAACCTTTTGGCAGAGTGCACTTTTACCTATCAACAGTAGAAGGATGAAATGAATCTTCAGGGAAAATAGATGAGTGAGAACAAAAGAACCCAACACACGACAGAAGTGGAATCAAAAGTTTACTTTATCAGATGATGTTTTTGGCATTACTAGGATTTTGCAGGATGCATAGCTAGAGCTTATGTTTATATGATATTAGTTGCGCTATGGCCAATCGACAATAGAATCAAAAAATCATTAGCATCCCTAATATTAATGGGCATGATACCAGGTTACAGTTACAGAATTAGCACGTTTGTGATTGTTCATTGGAGGGCTTCAATGGCGAGTTGTTTGTATATTACATCAAGAGTGAATTGAGAAAAATATTTTATAGATACTCCAACACATAATAGCACAGAAAGAACGGTAAACAGTATTTAAGACTGAACGACTAGTGCAAGAAATTAAACCTGATCCTGTAATCCCAATCGTTGTCAACAAGATTTTGGTCAAGACTTCAGCGGCTACAGCTTGAACTGACCGAAGTACTCTGCAGTCCAGCATTTTGCTCAGCTTAGATTTTGATCTGTGGCATGTGATACCTTTTGCCTGCTATCCAGGGGTACTTTGTCAATCACTCATTGGAAGCACTCAGACATGCCCTTCCATCACTGTGGGGACGTGAACCGCTTTCCGAATCTATGGCTCCTGAATCACATCTATACTGTTTCTTTATTTCTATAAATTTGATTCAGGAGCCTTCGGGCATCAGCTTTCTTTCCTGGCCTCGCCAAACTGCAACTCATGAAAGACAGGGTAGTTTCACAGGGAACCAACCCTTTCTCGTTCATATGTTTGAACAGTCTTTTGGCTTCCTTCCTGTGTGACTTCTGCAAGTGCTTATGAAGATCGGTTTGATTGGATAATTTGAACCAGCCACTGATCAGTATGTCATAGGTGGAAGAATTAGCCGCTACTTCTCTTGACTGCATCTCATTCATAAGCTCGCTAGCCTGTCTCATCATACCCTCACGCGTGAACTCGTGAATGAGGGCGTTATATGTGCTGGTTCGGGGAATGAAACCTAGAATGACCATTTCGCAGTAAAGTCTCATGGACTCCTTTTTATCATTAACCTTAGCATAACCAGAGATAAGAATATCATACGTAGTAGCATTTCGTGCAAAACCTCTCATCTCCATCTCGTCAACTATTTTAGCTGCCTTTTGCATCCAACCAGCTGCACAAAAGCCACATAGAAGAGTATTATATGTCGCAATATTAGGAGAAACTCCATGCGCCAACATTTCGGAATATGTGGCCAAAGCCTTCATCAGATGGCTGCCTTTGCAGTAACCGCGCATCAAGGCATTATAAGTGATCGTATCTGCAGAAATCCCTCTTCTCTTCATGTCTTCTAAAACTGATGCAGCTTTCCTGGTCATACTTACACCACATAGAGCACCAACCAGTGTGTTATAGCTTTTCTCATCCTCCTTGAGTCCCAATTTTAGAAGCATCTGATGCATCTGCAGAATTTTTTCTGCTCTTTTGCTCTTGGAAGCTGCAGCTAGGACCTCTCTATGAATAGTCGAGGATGGACAGAACCCCAGAGCTGAGCCTTCGCTCAAAATATTCACGACTTCTTCAATCTTGCCGAATTTGCAGAGTCCTGTAATAAGAATATTGCAAGTGATGGTATTTGGAAGTACTCGATTCCTCTTCATATCAACCCAAAGCTCAAGAGCTCTGTCGATTTTGCCATCCTTGCAATAGATACTGATCATTGTGTTGTACGTACCGCAATCTGCATCCACATTCATCTGCTTTATCACATCATGATCCGCATGCGGATCATTATCTTTGAGCTTTGACAGACCGTTTATCAGTACATTCAAGGCAACTGAATCATACTCTAGCCCTTTTTCTTTCGCCTCTTGGCCAACTCTAAGAGCAGTCGAGGCATCACCTATTTTAAAGTAACCATCCATCAGAGAAGTGTAGTTAACACAGTCAAGCTGTATCCCTCTCGATATCATATCCTGACAAAACTTTTCTGCATCACTAATCTTCCCATTTCTTCTAAGACTATTCACTACAGCATCTACAATGTAGTTGTTCTCATTCAAACTCCGCATTTTCATTCCGTCATACAATTCAAGAGCGACATCTTGCTTCCCCGCCCTGAAGGAACCGTCTATCAGCGCTCCATATGTGATACAATTAGGATAAATATTTTTCGTCGTCATCTGCCTCATGATACCAAGGCCTTGTTCCACCTTTCTCTCCTTCATGTAACCACTTATGATAGATGAATAAGTGACAACATTTGGGGAGATCCTCTTTTCCTCCATTTCTTCTAATGCGGATTGTGCCCCTGTCATGTCCCCTAACTTACAGCGTCCATCAATCAGGGCAGAATAAGTTACATGATTTGGTATCACATCATACTTTGGAAGTGAGCAGAACATATCTTCAGCCTCCTTGCACTTGCCGGCCTTGAATAGCCCATCAACCAATGAAGTGCACAAAACGACGTCTAACAGATGCCCACGAGCCACCATTTGACCTAAGAACATTAAAGCTCCCAATACACCCCCAGCTTTAAACAACGAGTCTATCAGAGTGGTGTAAGTGACATGATTAGGTTGTGTTTCCATGTCTTCCATTTCCCTAAACAACAATACGGCATCATCTAACCTTCCGCCCTTGCAAAGTCCATTCACTATAGCACTATAAGTAACCACATCCGGCAAAATCCCCTTCATAACCATGTCCTTATACAATGACCATGCTTTCTCCATCTCCCCTCGCTTACAATACCAACCAATAAGCGTAGTATACGTGATCACATTACATCTTTCATCGCCCCCCACTTCATTCCCAACACGCCCCTTCATGTCATCCAACATACTCTCCGCCTCACCCCACCTCCCTGAGCTACAAAGCCCATCAACAACTGCATTATACGTAACAACATCCGGCTCCAACCCCCTCGCCTCCATCTCCCTCACCACCATCATCGCCCCATCCACATCCCCCGCCTTACAAAACCCGTCAACCAACGCAATACACCCAACAATATCATCATTATCATCACCATCAACCAAATTATCCAACACCCACCTCGCAAAGCCTATCTGCCCTTCTCGACACAACCCGGTCACCAACACATTCCTAGTAACACAATCAAATCTCACCCCCCTCTTCACCATCAATCCCAAAACCCCAAACCCTTGATCCACCATCCCAACCCTAGAAAACCCCCAAATCAAACTATTATAACCAACCCCATCCACCTCGCCCCCACTATGAATAACTCCAATAGCATGATCTAACAATCCCAATTTACACAGACACTGGATTATTACATTGTTGACGAACACATTCGGCGAGTACCCCGACGAGATCATGCAGCGGTATGCTTCGAGTGCGGAGGAAACGGCGCCGGCTGCGGCGAATTGGGAGAGGAGGAAGGCGAAGGAGGGGAAAGAAGGGAGTAGGGAGTGGGAGAGCATGGAGCGGAAGGCGAGGGCGGCACGGGTGGGGTTGTTGGTGGAGAGGTAGAGGCGGATCAGGGTTAGGTAGAGAGTTGTGTGGAGGCGGCGGTGAGGGAGAGGAGGGGGTGGTTGTGGTGGTGAGATTGATAGGGTGGAGAAGTGGGTGAGATTGAGAGTGGGGAGGGAGATGCCTGGTCTGGGAAGGTGAGGGCGAAGCATGGCGGGGTTTGTGGTGGTGGTGGAGAAGGGAGCCGCCGGGTGCGGCGGTGGAGAGTGTTTATTTAGGAGGGAAGTAGTAGCTCACACTGATGTCAAACCATTTTTTTTGGATGATTTCTTTTAAGTGATTGATAAAAAAAAAAAAAAAAAAAAATCGTGTTTCAGTTTTTTTTAAATAAATGAAAAGAAAGTTACAAATCTAAAAAAAATACGTCTTATTTTTGTCTCTTGTTTTGTTATACAATATTCAAGATTATCTTATTACAAAATTATTTTTTATTAAGTGGTTTTGATTTTTGATATTAATTTTTTATATTTTATTATTGATTTTTGATTTTTTTTTATTTTGAATAATAATATCAAACAATCCCAAAACAATAGTCATACCGATAAAAAAAACTCAAAAAAAAAAGATGAAAAGAAAGTTTGTACATAACAGTTTATTCAAATAAGATTTGATTTGTTTTATGATACATTTCATTTGACATAAGATTCACATAATAGAAGCAAATAAACCTTGACAAATACTAATAGTGATGAGAATATCAAATAATGCTGTGATGATATTTTTTTACGGGAAGAAGACTGATAGTTTTTTCTTTTGACAATCAAAACATAGTATCTTGATAAAACATCTATTTAGATTCATTCAATCTTATTGCATTTTAAGCTGGTTTAATTGAGTATAGCAGCCACTCTTTTTTTTATCTACCCAAATGATTGTCCTTAAAAAAATGGTTACAATTTCTCGAGGAATTACTTATTGGGTTTTGCTTGAAATGATATACTATTATTAGTTTCAAAACTGACGTCTCTCACGATATGTAACAGTTCCTTGTCTACGTCCATCACCCAAAGAAAAGATTCACTAAAACAACATCTAGCTTTCCATCACTACATTTGAGAAAAAAACAACAATATCTACTGGAAAATTATAAGACTGATTGGTTATGGGCAGAAGAAAAATTCATCCGTTGACGGATAAAGCCAAGTCCAGCAAATAACGGTGAAGTGGACCATAATTGGATAGCAAAGTATCATAGGAAGAGTAGTGTAAACCCATGAAATGTAATTCCAATTGTGCACGAAACGTAACATTATGTCAAAGTCGTTCGCTTGGGAGTGGGCCATTTTTTGTTTGTTAGTGTGGGGTTGAAATCGTTTTGCAGTGTGATTGATGGTAGAAGTGATGTATTTAAGATTCATGGATTATATATCTCGATATAACAGGAAAAAAAAAAATTGGTTCACATCATGATTTTGGATACTACAATATTTCATTTTGCATTTCTAGTACTGAACTAAAATTTATAGTGATAGATCGTTTGCTTGTTTTTCTTTGATTCACTTATCTTGCTGTCATGGGCTCCTTGATTGAGCTAGTGACAACTTGTTCTTTCGTACTATCATCACAGCCCCACTCCCTATTATTAGGAGAAAAATCTTTCATGATTTGATCATAAAAGTAACTTTGTCCTCGTTTGGAATTAGTCACCACTCTACCAATCCACTGATTAGTTAGTCAAGATACTTCTTAATTTGACGAATCTTACACTTTATCATATTCTTCTTTTTTAATAATTTCTACACTTCATGTTGTACAAGCTTTTGATCATGTCGTTGACTCTCATTCAAATCGTACATCGGGTGAATATATTAAACTCCTCACCCAAACATGTACGAAGTCCACATCAAGATTTAAATTTTAATTATTAATGATATACTGTAATGAACGTCATCAAGGATGCATGAGAACACTAACGTGTATATCTATACCAATACCTCCTATCCCTTGCGCAATTCCGCAATCTCTTGTATTTATAACATGAGCTTCTCACTCTACCTAAGTCCTTCATCACTTTCATTTCATTGGTAGTCGTTTGCCTCACTTGGCACCAATACATTCATCTACCCAGAAAGGTACTCATATTCACTCATTATCATCTTCTAAAACAAATTTCTCAACTAAAGTACAGTTATGGATAATAATTCGCCCAAATTGTTCTATCTGTCCGAACACCAATGAACTCGAATATCTAATGACCTTTTTCAGATGGGCATCAACGGAGGGACGACGACGAAACGCGGAGGAGCAAAGCAGGACTTCCTCCCAGAAGAGTCCTTCCAGAGCTGGCCAAATTACCTAAATGCCCTCAGGGAAATCCCTTCGCGGTTCATCCACCAGGTAAAGAACCGGTCCCTGGAGGAGACAGAGCTGAACGAGGTAAGGGCGAGGAGCCAGCATGAGATGAAGAGGACGTTGACGTGGTGGGACCTCATCTGGCTCGGCGTAGGAGCCGTCATCGGGTCGGGGATCTTCGTACTGACGGGGCTCGAGACAAGGGAGGCGGCCGGACCGGCCGTGATCGCGTCGTATGTGGTTTCTGGTGTGTCGGCCATGCTAACGGTCTTTTGTTACACGGAGTTTGCGGTTGAGATCCCTGTTGCAGGTAAGGATAAGTGGTTTTGTTCATGTTATAAGCATGACTTTATTTTTGTGTTAGCAAGTGATGTTATGTGTTGTACAAGTGAAAGATTTTAACTGGTTTGAAGTATTTGGAGTTTATATGTGTGTGGTTAATCTTATGTCTTTCACGGTCTTGGTTCTCAACAAATATGGAATTGCCTTACTATTTGTTGTCCATTCATTCTATTATCGGTGATTCGTAAATTTTGATAGAGTTGATTCCAACGAATAATTTGTTAAAGCATGTGAATTGATTTTGCACTTGGTATATAACGGGTTAGTACTTTTTCAACCCACTGTGTGTTTTCGTGTGAGGTGAAAATGATAGATTTATAATGGTACTTCTACCATTCACTGTCATATATTTTATTATCAGAATTGAACTTCGACCTAAAACTATGTATTGTTGATCAATTCAAAGACGTCTTTCATATGAGCTATGATTCACCTGTTCTGTTTTTGAGTTCCATGATTAACTCCAAAGAAGCTCATTCTTGCAGGTGGTTCATTTGCATATCTGAGGGTGGAGTTAGGAGACTTTATAGCATTCATAGCAGCAGGAAACATCGCTCTGGAATGTGTCATTGGCGGAGCTGCTGTCGCTCGCTCCTGGACTTCATACTTCGCCACGCTTTGTAACCACCAGCCTGATGACTTCCGTATTATAGTCAGCAAGTTCAGCGCTAACTATAATCACCTTGATCCTACCGCGGTTGGAGTCATTGCTATCATCTGTGTCCTCGCCACGCTCAGTACGAAAGGCTCCTCTCGCTTCAACTACTTGGCTTCCATTGTGCACGTTGTCGTCATACTTTTCGTGATCATAGCAGGACTCACGAAGGCTGACACCAAGAATTACACTCCGTTTGCCCCTTTTGGGGTTCGCGGGATCTTCAAGGCATCAGCAGTCTTATTCTTCGCATATCTTGGGTTTGATGCGGTGGCCACCATGGCCGAGGAGACCAAAAACCCTGGTAGGGATATCCCGATCGGGTTGGTAGGATCAATGATCATAGCTGCATTTTCCTACTGTCTCATGGCGCTCACCCTGTGCCTTATGCAGCCTTATTATCAGGTTGACCCCAATGCACCCTTCTCGGTTGCTTTCGAGAAGGTGGGAATGGGATGGGCCAAGTACATTGTCGCGGCAGGTGCACTTAAGGGCATGACGACCGTGTTGCTCGTTGGATCCATCAGCCAAGCCCGTTATCTCACCCACATTGCTCGGACCCATATGCTACCCCCGTGGCTAGCTTATGTCAACGAGAGAACAGGGACACCTGTGAACGCGACTGTCGTCATGATGTGTGGGACTGCTGTCATAGCTTTCTTCACTAGTCTCAACGTCCTATCCAACCTCCTTTCCATCTCGACATTGTTTATATTCATGCTCGTCGCCCTCGGCCTAATGGTTCGAAGATACTATGTTACTGGAGTCACCACGTCGAACGACAAAAACAAGTTAATAGCGTGCATTGGATTTATAATCGGGTCATCAATAGCAACTGCCATTTATTGGGGGCTCGGAGGGAATGAATGGATTGGGTATGTGATAACTGTGCCAATCTGGTTTATTGCTACATTGGCATTGCAGCTGTTGGTGCCGCAAGCCAGGAAGCCTAAGATATGGGGCGTGCCGTTCGTGCCTTGGGTCCCTTCAGCATCGATCTTGATAAACATGTTTCTTCTTTCTTCCATCGAGAAGGACTCGTTTATCAGGTTTGGGGTGTGGTCGGCGCTTCTCTTGGTCTACTACGTGTTTATTGGATTGCATGCTTCCTATGACACCGTTATGGCTTCAATGAAGGAGAAGAAATCTGCTACAAGCGCCAAGAAATTGAGCGAGGTCGAGCAAGGGGTAACGCTGTCCACCCTGAATGATGTGGATTAGAACTTTTAAGGATAATTTCTATATATCCAAAAACTGCATGGTTTGCTTTGTGTTGTATAAAACGAGGTATGGTTTGTTGATTATACAGTTACACGATTCGGAAACAGGATGGAAAAGAAACATGATTGTTGTATTAGAAGATCACTTGCTTTGGAGAGATGTATGCAATTGATGAAGGGCATTCATCTTTGAGATCCTTTTCATGATTACATCCTAGTTCATTTACTCGTCTGCTGCGTCAAACGTATCTTATTAGTCATTTCTTTGCTGCACGAGACAAATTAGAGCCTCCATGCACAACACATAGCGTTATTCTGTGTGCAACCTGTCTCTTCCCTTGAGCATTTGTTCCGTGGCATGCCGTAACTGTGATGAACTGATTGATTTGACTGTCCAAAGGCCATCAGCTTATTCGTGGCTTTAGCGATTCACTTTTCGCTTCAAGATGCATTTGCAACGCTATAGTACCAGCGAAGATCCTACATTCATAAGTTGAGTAAAGAATTGGTTGCATCTTGCCCTTCCACCTCAACCTCCTATAGGGCAGCTTTGCTGGTCTCTAATGTTTTTGCACTTAGGCAAGCTCCTTCGACCTTTGAATATCCCGTGTTTCCATGTAGTAGTATATTCAGCTTCATCTGAAACAACCATTATAATTGTCGCAATGCTCACAATCAAACACATATTTTAGTGAAAGTGAGACTGACAATTTTGCGGAACACAAGTGCTCGTGGCATGGGAACAGAGTTCAGTGTTCGGAAACAAACTTCTGTCATAAGAGTTGAATTTGTATTGCATAAAAAGTTTTAGACCACTCCAATAGCGAATCATGAAAAAAAGAAATTGAGACGAAAACAGATAAATACAAAACATCAAAACTATGGAAATACATCAAATGATCAAAACGACGAATCTGGAATCTCTGACCAAAGCTCCTGTTTTCGATAATCAGATTCACAATGAACAAGTTTATACAAGTACAAATCAAATACTGTGACCTGAGATGTCATCAATACAAAGGATCATCATAAACTTATTTAAACGAATCAACAAAGTTGTCATGGTAAAAGTTTCATCTTTCTTTTATCGGATATAAATAAAATATTATCTCTATTTTAATTTGATTATAACGGTTTGATCCGATATGAAATTTTATGTGTGTTGAATTTATATGGAATTTGATGAAGAAAATATTTTTTTAAGAAATAAATAAAGATATAAAGGAAATTTAAGAAAGAGAATAAAAAACAAAAAATAAGAAATTGATGAATTAATTTGATTATATTAAAATAAATTTTTTATTAAACAAAAAATAAAAATATTATATTTATATTAAAATTAATCAAAAATAAAAGATATAATCAAATCAGGAGGGAAGCTGTACTCGGAGCTCCATAACATGGGAGCAACCATTGCGCTGAAGAGGTGAAGAACAGCGATTCTCATTCTCCAACTTCATAGGAAACGACATCAAGCCAATCCAACCGCTTATAATCTCCACGACAAAACAAAACAAAACTCGTTGAACACAAATCAAATATTCACATCATCACCTCAATCATTATCCTCCTCCGCCGCCGCCGCCGCAGATTCGACGCCGGAATCCTCGCCGTCGACTTTCGGACATCCGCCTGCATCAAACGCTGTTTCAATTGGTTTGTTTTTATGTTCCTTGTTTTTTTATTGCGATTTAGGGTTTGGGGATTCGAGGATGGTGTTGGATTTTGTTTAGGGTTTTGATGTGGTGTGAGTGTGGAATTGCGCAGATCTGAGAGGTGGAGAGAGGCGAATTTTTTCATGATGTTCTGGCGCATGACAGGGTTGTCCACTGCGTCTCCGGTGAGGTTCTGTTATTCATTTAACCCGTCTTCATAGTTTGGGATCGGTTCGTCTGTGATGTCTGCATTGGACTTGGTGGATTAATTATGTGTATTGTTTCGTTTGATTGGATAGTGATGTATTGTTAATGAAATGAAGTGCGAGCGGCATTGCTTCATTGATCGTTATGGTTGCTGAGCTGTTGATTTATGTGTGTCTTCATTTGAGTATCATTCATCTTGTTGAATGGCAATCCATGCTAGTTCAGGGACATGAAGGCGTTCTAGTGTTCCAGTTCATTTATGATCATCTCGATTTCATATGATGATAGGAAGGCTTGGTTTTTTTTGTTGTAAACTATGACCAGTCTAATCAGTAACTCTGGACATTCATTTTTTTTCTCCGAGTCTTAAAATTTCAGATTGGACAATCTCTGTATATGAATCTATATTTTCCTAATCCCTTCAAATGTTGCTTTCTATCAGTTGATTTTTTTTTCTCACCCCCTGCTGTCCAAGTGGGCTCCGTCAGGAACACTCTATTCAAACCTTGTGCCATGGATGCATATTTCATGTCCCTTGAGACCTATGCCTGTTTACTGTCTGTGGCATGGTAGTATTATAGTGTGTGGTTTCTGTTACCGTTTTGATGTGCAGCCCTGATGGCTATCTTTTTCCTCTATGTTTTTTTCTGAAAATTATTGTCTCACGAATCATATCTGATATTTTTTTTAACACTGAAAGCTAAGGAATCTAATGCTCCATATAAATGAATAATCATGTGGTGCATTGGTGCCAGTTTGTATGTACTGTGCTGATGCAATGCTGTTTCAGGTGGAGACTATCTTGGACAAGGAAGATTTTACCCTTGAGGAGCTTCTTCAGGAGGATGAAATAATCCAAGAATGCAAAGCTCTTAATTCTCGCCTTATAAACTTGTAACTCATCCTTATTTTTTGATTTAGGCCATTCTTTTTAGTATGGTAATCTATATGTGCTTACTTTATGCATGAGTAGGTTTTCCCTTTTGGTACTTCCGTGTAATGTAGAAGAGATCAGTTCAGATCTTGCGGCTTTTCAAATATAAAAATCCACTTTATTCATTGTGGTCTTTTTGGATATTGATTGCTATCGTGGATATTGGAATTCTATTAATTTCCTGTGTAAGAAATGCTGGTTTCATCTCATCATCTAATGGAATTTCAGTTCATACTGGATTCCTGACTTCTATCTGTCTGATAGTATGTATGGCATAAGTAAGCAGTTCTTAATGGTAATGGATTGGGCCAAAACCTCATTAATTGATCTTTATGGCGCTTCCGCTCTATCAATTAGATTTTTATCCATAGAATAAAGGATCTAGGCATATCTTTTTTCTTCA